>WEIV01029910.1:288604-324472 GCA_013390005.1 Calyptomena viridis | reverse complement strand
TTTTTTTGCTTATTACTGGCAGAGGAGAGCCAGCCTTACACTCAGCAGCCCGTGGCTGCTGCAAGCCCCAGTGAAATGAGACTCCTTGATGCTAACTTTGCAAGAGCACATGGCTCCATTTACTATCTAGGAAGTCTGTGCTCATAATACAAAGATTAATGCATGGAAGAGTTTCTTAAAAGCAGAAACATGTTCTAAACATAGACCCATTTCAAACGAAGAAACTGTGCATATTAAAACATTGAACAGATAAGGGGTTAAGTCATCCTTTAGGAGAAGGACCTATGCTACTACAACAAAACCATGGAAAATTAGTGGAAGTGGAAGTGGAAGTGACCTTTTAGGTATGAATCCCATCATCCTCTGATTGCATGATGCATGCACTTTAGATGTCAAACTCAGGAGATCCTCCATTCCTCTTGTCTTGCTCGCCAGGGAGAAAATAAAAAAAAGGATAGGGAAATGGCTCCTGCAAATTATCAGTGTGTTTTTTCAGTGTGCTCAACCGGGTTTGATTAAACCAAGATATAATATCAGTTCAGCAGTTCTTCTCTGCTCTTCTTCCTTTATTCTGTCCTGTGTGAGGCTCCCTATTCCTCTATTTCTTTCCCTAGCACCCAGTTCACTGAACTCCAGTGCTTGTTTTCTTCCTCAGACGTTTTCCTGTCAGTGGACTGGAACCATTTATGAATTTCTCACTTCGAGAGCATGTCATTGGCTTGCTAACATTTTTTAAAAGCACATCTGATGGCTTCTCTTAGTGACTATTCTTATTACTGCTTCCTTTTGGGCTTTGTAAAGTAGTGTTCCTGTGCCTAAGTACTGTTAGTTAGACAAGACAAGCATGAAAAAAGGATACAAGAACTGATTGCTATTTGCAGACAAGGCAAAGCATTCATTAAATTAACTTTCTTTAAAGGAGTGTTAAAATAAGCAACGTTTGAATCTAAGAAAATGAAGACTGCAGAAACTAATTGTGAAATATAACTCTTCAAAGTAATCAAAATAAAGTATTTTTAGGCCTTAATCAATCCACTTTCCTATGGACATGCTAATTATCGCTAACCTTCTTCCTATATCTAATTCCACAAACACCCAAAGACTGAATATTCCTATGAGATCAAAATCTCAACCTAATGTGAGGATTTGACCTCTCTTTTTAAGCCAGTATTTTGGAGAATTTTCTGCAGTTTTTACTTAGAGACCTTGTGATCGGCCAGTGCATCATGGGCAGTTTTGGTACTGGTGAAGCAGATACCCTACGCTCTTCATATGCTCTCAAACATTTTATCAAATCATTGCCAATTCACATTCTTCTAGTAAGGGCTTCTTGCTAGATTGTCTGACCTGGGTAACTTCAAAATTGTGAATTGACTTGGATAACTGGACTGAACTTGGGAACGTGTATGTGTGCATGTCATTACCTAGCATGCCCTTTCAGCTCGTGCCTATAACCATTTTCCAGTAGTGCTCATGTCAGAGAAAGCTGAAAAACATACTTGTAAAAATATGTGCAGAATTTTTTAAAAAAACAGATTAAGTCTAAAAAGTACCAGTTAACTCAAATTGAAAAAAAAAAAAGTTTCATTACATTGATACATAGAGCTACCTCAAAAAATAACTCTTCATATGACAGATGCACATGTAGGATAGAAAAATGGGCAAGAAGAGCTAAGTCTAAATGTTTAATGCATCCCAGCTTGGCATGTAGCATATGCCATTTCTACAGGCTATTCAGAGTATCCTGTCTTGTGCTTGAGATGCATTTCCTCACAATTTTCTTTTTATGGACAAAATGACCTTGTCCTACTTTCAGTCTTTTCCACTACCATAAATAGATATTCTTGCACTTCACTTTTCCATTCCAGTTTAACAACATGCAGGTCAGACCTTCCTGACCATTGGAATGGGATATATTAACAACAACAACATAGTAGTTCAGTCTGGTTCTGTCCTGCAGATCTTTCATGAAATATTGAGGGCTGAGAGATTTTTATGGAGAGAATGTCCATCATAGTTTCAGATATTCCATTACTGACACAACAACTGCCATAGTGTTCCCATAAAATTATGAAAGCCATGTATAATAACAAGGAAATTAACAGAAAATACTTCAGATGGAATAAACATATTTTTAATTAGTAGTTTTACATGTGAAAACATGTCATGAAGGGGAGTGGGGGCAATTTATAGTTTTTCCATTGCAAAAGAAGCATAGGGAGAGTTTTTATAATATTTAATTTCTGCTACAGCATTAGTTAGAAATGTAAGTCTAGAATGAAAATTTCCAGTTTGCAAAATATATTCCCAATACTTTGCTTTAAACATTAATTTATTTTTTAAAGATTACCAAAGATCACCCTGATAGAAAAGAGTAATAGCTCTCTAATTCACATTTTAAAGTAGGCTGTTCATTAAGTACAACGCAAGAGTCAAAATGTTGTTTCATTAATGTTATAGGTTTTCCAGCTCTGTAGTGATCATTAAACAAATCAACAAATATATGAAAAAATAAATTTTATCATCATTAAATCGTGTCTCACAGTATATTTTCCCATTTTATTGCAGCAAATCATACTGACTTTTTGAGGTGTCTGAATTTTTTTGTTTAATACTGTTTTTAGTCAAGTATTTGCTAGGGTTTTGAATAATATGCTCATTGAAGTGTTCTTATTTTCCTTGGAAAAATCCACATATATTGAAAAGCTAGAGAATAGAAAAGTTTTTGGCAAAATCACCAAATTACTTGGTAATCCTATGAAAACATTTCCAAGTTTGTATTTTTGCATTTTTTCTGTATTTACATTGGGTAAAAAACTGGCTAGATGGCCAGGCCCAAGGAGTGGTGGTGAATAGAGTTACATCCAGCTGGCAGTTGGTCACAAGTGATGTTCCCCAGAGTTCAGTATTGGAGCCAGTCCCGTTCCATATCTTTATTGACAACCTGGATGAGAGCATTGAGTACACTCTCTCATTTTGCAGATGCCAAGTTGGGTGGTGTGGATGTCTTGGAGGGCAGGAAGGCTCTGCAGAGATTTCTGGACAGATTGGATTGATGGGCTGAGGCCATCGAAGTATGAGGTTAAACAAGGGCAAGTGCCAGGTCCTGCGCTTGGATCACAACAACCCAATGCAGCACTACAGGCTGGGGGTAGAGTGGTTGGAAAGTGGCCCCGAGGAAAAGGACCCTGGGGGTGCTGGTCAACAGCCAACTGAACATGAGCCAGCAATGTGCCCAGGTGGCCAAAAAGGCCAATGGCATCCTGGCTTGTATCAGCAATAGTGTGGTCAGCGGGACCAGGGCAGTGATTCTTCCCCTCTTCTCAGGATTGGTGCAGCCGCACCTTGAATCCTGTGTTCAGTTTTGGGTTCTTCACTAAAAGAAAGACATTGAGGTGCTGGAGCGAGTCCAGAAAAGGGCAACGAAGCCGGTGAAGAGTCTGGACCAGAAGTCTGATAGAGTTTGGGGTTGTTTAGGCTGGAGAAAAGGAGGCTCAGAGGGGGATCTTATCACTGTCTGCAACTATGAAGGGGGTCTGTAGTGAGGTGGGGGTTGGTCTCTTCTCTCAAGTAACAAGCAATGGAACAAGAAGAAATGGCCTCCAGTTGCACCAGGGGAGATTCAGATTGGATATTAGGAAAGATTTCTTCATGGGAAGGATTGTCAAGCATTGGAACAGGGTGTCCAGTAAACTGGTTGAGTCACCAACTATGATGGTATTTAAAAAATGTGTGGATGTGGCACTTAGGGACACAATTTAGTGATGGACTTGGCAGTGCTGGGTGAACAGTTGGACTCGATCTTAGACGTCTTTTGCAACTTAAAGGATACAATTAATCTATTCTATGTTTTATTTCAATACAACTTGACAGTGATCATCCTTATATATTGTACTGATGCAAGAGTTGCTTGCCATATTGAGTATTTATTCAATTAATTCAATTCAAAGTCTGATTTTGTTCACCTGAGTTGAAGGTGTGAAGGTTTATGTCTAATTCAGAAACAAAATATTTTCAGCTCCTCTAAGACAAAATGCAAGACTTTTGCATTGTGGTGATGATTCTGATATTTTTATATCTAATGTTTTAGAAAAACAAGCAAAACAAACTATGATATATTACAAATAAATGAAACAAAATACAATGTATGTGCCTGCTGTAGAATACCAGCACAGTCCCACTACACTGAAGATCAGAAAACTTTATTTCTGCTTGAGATTTTTGCATCTGAGCCCTGTCTGAGTCTCTGCAAGAGAGACTTAGAAAGCTTCGGAGATTCAAGTCAAATAATTAGATACAAAATTTTTTCACAGTAGTTAAACATGCAGCATTGGAAGAAGATATTAAAAGATATTGAGCTATAGACAAAGCTATGGCTAACCTCTTATAGTGCTGGTGGTGAGAGATTTGTGGTATGTTAGATTAGGTGACTTCCAGTGTTTCCTTCCAACTGACTCTACAATTAATTGATTTCAGCAAGGTCAGCTGCTCTTGCTTCAATGTATGCAAAGAGATCTGCAGGCATACTGACAAGGTCTGATATCACACTACAGCTTACATTGATTTTTATGCAGATGCAATTTTCAGTGACTTTGTGTATTTTGTAGAACAATATCCTTCCTCAAAATCCTGACTGACCCCAGCTTTCTAATATCAAGTTCAGTTGACTAGATTAAAATAAGAACAATATTATGGGTTGCCATTCAGTTAGACAAAACACTACAAGTGACTGTTAATATTAGCTGTTCTGCACTCCTTTTTGTATTCTACTCAAATACCTAAGTTGAACGAGATTTTTGTACTCTTGGCTAGTGCATCTGATTAGGAGTCCAAGTATACAATACACATATGGTTAAGACACCAGCAACATCTGATTATATCATTAATATGACTGTAGACAATAACAAGGCCTTTCAAAACCAATTACAAAGTACTGCTGCAATATGGCACTTACAACAATTATGGGATTTAATATATAATGAATTCAACACTTTTTTTCCTCTCCCGGTAAAATAAAGTGAAAGTCATCCTAACAGAACTCTATTTTGCAACCTGTGCTTGCTTCCAGTTTCATATACAACATAGGTTCAGGAAATTATTTTATGACCTAATTTCCCCTGACAGCATTTGCTCTGAGGCTGAGTGGTAAGGAGCTCTGCAGTGCCCCATGTTTTGCTGATTCCAGCCCTGGTGCTCTGCAACTAATAGGGCCCAGATGGGGCCAAGAACAAATGAAATGAGCCTGGTGGAAAGAGACTGATTTATAGTCCTACTCATTCTCCTCCCCCTCCAAAACAAACAAAGCTGGGGAAAGATAAATCTATTAGGCTGCTAGAGAAATCTCCAGCCTGCGTGACATGTGTACACTCTTAGAGGCCTTAAAATGGAGCAAAAAATTGAGACCATCAGATTTGTTCCTTGTGGCAGGGCAGGGTAGTTTATGACTATTATAACTGCTGTTTCTCTCTTCCAGTCATTTTCTTGGAGGAACACCTGGACTGAGAGGGGTAGTAAAGACTTAGGTAAGCTATGCATGATATTTCAATAAAATGGTATGTATTTCTATGTGTCCAGTAGAGCTTAGGCTCTCCCAGGACCTTTTTATCTGAAAGGTCTAGTATAGAAGGTGGCCAACCTCTTCTTGAATGTCCCTCTGCTCATACAAGCTATCTTCATAAATATTGTATACTAGATATGAATTACTAGATAATGTATTAAATTAAGTATGTTTCCTTTAAAATAAACCCCATCTAGATGTGGAGCTAAATTTTTCATTCATACACAAAACTTACATACAAATTTTGTCCTTTCCACAACTGCTTTCTCTGTACACACTCAAAAAAATAAATTTTTGTCAGTGCTGAATAAAACTCCTGTGTAAGTCAATTTTTATAGTGTATGTTTTTTCATCTGGTCTTCTTCATGTTTGTTGTAAAGTCTAGGAGTGACCCAAGAGCAATCTCATGCAGATCAAATTTTTTTATGCAGTAACATCTCATCATGATTGCTTTATTACCCCTCCACCTGTAAGTTGAGATATAGGATTAAATAAATTTAATGACAAGTAAAGAAGTATAGTAAATTGTCTTGTGAAGAATTATAAATATAGCCATATCTTCTGACACCCCTCTATTAATCATAATAAATCATAGAATCATGCAATGGTTTGTGTTGGAAGGGACCTTAAACATTACCTAGTTCCAACCCCCCTGACACGGGCAGACACCTTTTACTCGACCAGGTTGCTCCAGATCCCATCCAACCAGGCCTTGAATACTTCCAGAGATGGGGCATCCACAACATCCCTGGGCAACCTATTGATCTTCAGTAGTATTTTCATGTTTAAAAAAAAAGAAGTTACGATTTAGAAACCAAATGTGAGTTTAAATATCATTTTAGCTTCAAAACCAGGACTTTGGTCTGATGGTGGAATCAGACTTGCTATCTGCAATTCCAGTAGTATGTGGAAAAGCATCTCTGATGTTGCTGAAGCTGAGTATGTGTCAAGGTGTCTCTGATGGCACACAGCGCTCAGGCAGCGAACCCTCAGCTCTAGTCTGAAGCTGACCTCCTAGTTGTTTGCAGAATCTGCTGACAAGTAGAAAGTGCTCATGAATGAACGCTGGAGTGTTAACAATATTATCTATCTTTCCTGCACAATATAATCTCATGTCTTTGTGCATTTTTGTGTGGTGTAGTCATGTTGTTTTGTACAACTTCTTAATTTATGCACGAGCCTTTGCAACAAGAATCAATTGTGGCTTCATGCACTTGCCCTTAGCAAATCCAAAATTTTGGAAGAATGTGGCCTCTTGCAATCCAGGAAGTCTGTTTCTGAGTATTACAAGAACAAAAAAGAGAGATGTGTAAAAAGTTCTTTTTAAGCTTAACAAAAAAATAGTATTTTAATATTTTTAAAGTAGTTAGCTGCTGGCTGAGGAGTTGTTTAATAATATTCCAGCAAAGAAAGCTGAAGAGAAGAAGAAAGCAATGATATTCATATTGCCCTTCTGTGACATTGGAATGACAAGTGGCAAAAGACTAGTTCCAATGCAGGAAGAAAGGAATGAAAACATGATCTTCCCAAAAATCCCTCCAGTTCCTCAAAGTCATCCGGATGAGGACAGCATACCACGCTTCTATATGCCCAAAAGAGCAGTGATTATTTTGTAACGTAAGTACGCATTCTTGTCACTAAATTAGATTATGAAATCTTAGGGTTAGTATTTCCCTAGGAAATGAAACATGCTGTTTAAAAGAAAATAGCAAAATCAACACTGATGATAAACCCAGCTCTGCTAGTTACCTTCCAAAGTGCTACTAACCAATCTTCCCAGCTTGAGGCTTGTGACATGGAAAGTAGGACCTGGGCCAGCAACATGGCCAGGTGACTGCTGCAGAGCCTGAGGAGTGACAGGAGTGACTTGGGGACCACAGACAAAAAGGGATTGCATGGGAGGGAAAGGCTGGGAGGTGGGAGAAAGTTGCAAAAGGAGATCCACCTAACATGGGAAGCACTGTCTTTTGGCCTTTAGTGTATATCACATTCAGGGCCATGACTTAGTGGTGGACTACGTAGTGTTAGGTTGTAACAGTTAGACCCAATGATCTTAGGAGTCTTTTCCAACCTTAATGATTCTGTGACCAAAATAGTTAAAAGCAGATGTGTACATCTTAAAAAAGAAACTGCACAATATGTTGCATTTCTACTGACGTCTTCTATCCTTTAATGGGAAATAAATAAATAAATTGCCCTGTGACAGAAAATCACAGCTGCCCCAAAACTTAAAACAGTAAACACTAGACTAAGCATGACAAATTATTTTCACTGCAGGGGCATCATGGCTTTTAAGCCCTTGTTCTATTTGGTGGGGGATCTTTAGAATTCTTTCATTTAGATTGACTGCTTTGCAAATGAAACCAGCTAGAGGGTATGACGGCTTCTCCTTGCCCTTCTTCAAGGAAGGCCAGCAGCAGTCAATATAACACTTCATTTTGCCCTGAGCTGGTTTTGTTTGTGAAAGCAAATGTGGTAAAGCATTATTAAGGGTGAGCGATTGAGTATGACACTACTCATCAAAACATTTTCACACTCTGTAGGCTATAAATCTATTGATGTTCCTGAGTTTTGTGAATGATTGCTATGAAATGTGAAGATTGTCTGCATAATTTTATTTGACATGTAAGCTGCTCTATGAGTTCCAAATCTGTCATCACAGCACTGAAATCCATCCTTGACACCAACTTGCACAAATGGCAGGTCACACACAGAGGAAAATATTTTCTTCTGTAAAGCAGTGCAGTTTGGCTTTATAAGAGACAAATATTTGTAGGGCTCTTTGCCAGTCATTAAACTATGGCTGTCAGCTAGATGTGTTTCCCATGTAAACAAAACTCTCTTTACAGTGCAGTTTTTTGCTTTTAGAAGTGCTGCGTTTAAACACAAATGAATACAGACAGTGATCACATTTCTTTAGAAAGGAGAAGGAGAAGCTCATGAAGATTGATGGAGAGGAGACCTGGATTTCAAGAACTTTGAAGTTCCAGGTAAACTTTTTAAAAGCCTAAAATTTGGCTGCTTTTGTTTTTCTTTTAATAGAGTTTTGGGGTAAAAAATGTATTTTTCTAGACAGAGTATTCAGAAATAAACTAGCACTTAAAGACACAGCCAACCTAAAACCTGTATACCTTTTGTATTTTATTAAACATCAGCCCATGCCATGATTCATTTCCTTAGAAAGAGACTGTACTGAAAATTAATGCTTTACATGTAGACTATAACAAAGAAAACACTGTACCTTAAGTAATCTTTGAAGCACTGCATAATTCCAGAGATACCAAGCATACTCCACTCTCATTGATTCAAAACCTCAAGGCATTAGGTCCTGAGTATTTTGAAACAGATCTTAAGCTATACAATAGTCTCATGTCTTTTTCTAATGAAAATCCAACTCACTTGTAAACTAACTTAGTGCCAAGGATATCAAAATCTAAGTGATTTCCCATAAGGTTCCTCATCCAAAATGGAAAGAAGTGTCTTTTCTGTCATCCATAACAAGCTTTTAAATGACAATTCTCGCAGCCTTGACCATGGAAACAGTTGGAAAATCTGATTTCCGTGACTCCAATACCTTTAACTTGGGCTGTAGGCATGCAAAGGGAGCTAGCACAGTAAGCACTTCAGAACTGCTTCTGCCTTAAAGAGTATTTTACTGTAATTATATAATGACACTGCAGTGGAAAACAGGCCAGATAATAAGCAAAAGTTTGAATTTTGCTTCCTAACATACACACACAGCTCCCAGAATATCAAATCTTTGTCTCAGATGTAGTTCGAAAGTCAAGCTGTCCCACCTAGTTCCTTTCATTTTATTCTTAAATAGAAGTACAGCATAGCTTGGTTACATGTGTGGTTATCTTTCAATTCTTTGGTAAGATCATCCTTCATTAGCTGGAATGTTACTGAGATCGTTATACATGAAAAGTACCTTATTTTTTCATGGGGTGTTCCAGTTTTTTGATTCTTTCTGAATGATTGGGATTACAACAGACACGGTCACCAGAAATTCTAAATCTCTCACTCCTTGCAAATGTTCAAGTGCTTCCTTAGTTTGTTGCAAAGACTTTTGCTTTTCATTGTGCTCTCACAGCACAAAATTAAAAGGAAAAGGCTTGAAAAGCAGACAGCACTGTTTCATCTTCAAAGACTCAGAAGGCACTTTTTTTTATATAACTGCAAAATCACTTTGTGGGACACTGGACTCCTGCAGACATGATGGGTTTGCTTAGGTCAGACATGAAGGGACCGTGCTTGGCTGACAAAGCCAAGTAATACTTATGAATATAAACAAACAATTTTACTATATTACTTCTTTAATATGTTTATTTGTGCACAGTTCTGCAAACTGGGTGGTAGTTTTCTATACTGAGGATGAATCTCAGCATCTTCTCTCTGCATTCTAGCTTATAACTTCTCCAAACAAGTTTTTGTTTGACCTAATTTTTCCCACAAGTGTCAGTCCAAAGATATTTAGAAAGCAGAAAGAAAATTACTTTAAAAATCCCCAAGTATTGTGTTCTTCTATATGCAATAAATAGATAAGGGATGTTTTAAGTGCCTGCTGCCTTTTGCAGTCCCAAAGGCTGGGATTGTCCTCCTGCCCAAGGACCTGGGTTCTCTACCCAGGCTGAGGGACATGGTTGCTGCTTTCCCTTTGCAGATTCAGCCAGTACCAAAGCTGAGCATGTATCCCAGACACACACACAGACACCTTCCAGAGTCACAAGCACATTTCACAGAGTCCTTGAATACCAGCATAGCTCATCCACCCCTCTGTTTCCCTTGCCCAAACCCACAGCCTCTTGTTCTCTATGGGTTTTGCTGCAATTGACACTTGTATAACCCATGCACATCTGGTCTGGGGGACATACAGACACTCACCAAGAACCCCAGCAGCCAGCACTGGGCATACAGGCTATGATTGCAGCCCCAGTCTTGCCACTGCCATGAAACCCATCACTCACTTCATTCACTTGGTCCTGCCATAGTTGTTTTTCAGGATGCACGCTGTTCCCTGCCCCAGTGGCTGCAATCGAGGCCCCACCCACTTTAGTTGGTGTTCTTTAGCAGGCTCCAGCTGCTTGAAGCACCTGCTCAGAGCACATGCACTTCCATCTGACTCCAATGCCTGGTCCCAAATTCACTCACCGCCTCCACCCCCAGTAGTCAGCACCTTGTCCCTGCAGTACTCACATCCCCATGGTGATGCCTAAAATAATGCTAGAAAAACTTTCCTGACAAGGATAAAGAGCTGGTCTTTAATAGAAGCTTCCAGGTCCATCATGTACATAGACATGTGCACTAATACCTCTTTTTCAATACTAATCAATTATCATATCTAATGGATACATCCGATCCCAAAATCATTGATTTCAGTCCTGAGACCTTACAACACAGCCATGCTCAAGTTCCTCTGTCTTTAAGAAATGTCCTTCAAAGGAAATTATAGTGATGAAATCTCTAAAGTTTGCTTATATCAACAAGCACTTAGAGATGTAGTTCAACTAAAAGGTGTGAATATTATTCTTCCAGTCTTCATCTTAAAATCCTCAAATGGTTGCACATTCTTTTTCAGTTATTTCAGCAGTAGGAGCTACTTCTCTTGCAGAAGTTTAACATGTGTTAAAAAATGTACAGTAGACTATATGTTTCATTAGTGCCACATACCCTACTCATCCCAGATAAAGTATAGATTTGCATCTTTAAAAATAATTAGTGAAAGAGAAGAAAAATTAATATCGTATGCCAATTACTGCTAAGAAAATGAAACTAGTTGGACAGTCAAGAGCCACAGTTTTGCATAGTCCTTTAATACCAATAGAATATATGTTTAACATCTTATTACAAAAATTCACTTTTTCTGGCAATGCATAACAAATCCAGAATCTTACATATTAATGATGAAAGATTAACATGTCTAATAACTGAAAAAAGTTAACTGGTCACAATCAGTTTGTTAAGTCCTTCCAGAGATGTGTATCTATTTTACTATTCATTTTCTGCTTCTAATTTATGCACTGTTTATTTTTACTTCCTCTTTAGTAAAGAAATTTCCAAGCAATTTTCTGAGTATGACAAAATCACAAAATACAGTCCTTGATCCAAAAGCCTTAAAGTCAGCAAAAGTTTATATAATATTTGTCTATCATATTGCATTCTCGTTCTCTGCTCTCAAGAAAGGAAATGTACCATCCTGTAATTTGAAGTCATCTAAAGGAGGTAGGAGGAAAGAGTAAAAACCAAATCATTTTCTTCAATATCAGACAGTCATCTGTCTCTGGGATGTTAAATTTATTTGTGAAGAATTCCAGTGTGAAGGACAGGAACTTGCATATCGTGTTACCTAATTTTAAAACAACATTCACTGAACTCAAATAAAGTACAACCAAAAAAATTTAAAAGGAAAAAAAACCCCAAGACCTCCTTCCTGTTTTACACAGGGAATGAAACAATATTTCAAAGATTTTAAAAAAGGAAAGATTCCCCATCTCCTTCTTATCAATATGTTTTTCTACATTCACTCTCATATTTGTCACCCGCCAAAAAGGTTAAATCTTTATTCAGGATGTAGAATAGGTATATTTAAAACTGTGTTCATCCCAGATAGATTAATTGAAATTGATGTCTCCGTGGGCAACTTCACTTTTGTAAGTAAAAAAAAATGACACTGTAGTGTTGGGCAACTCTGTGGAAGTTATTTGATCAAATCAAACCTGCTTGACTGCGTTTTTGCCTCTGCCTTGTCCTGTGTGAAATACTGTAAACTCTTTCTTTTTCTGGGACACTCACACACTGACATTATCATTCTTACAATGCCAGAAGTTGAAAAATATTGTAATTTGGTTCTGAAAATAAGATTTATAAAGAAGGACATTGTTAGTTTGTGTATAGCGTTTCAGACTTGTAGGTAGATTAGGCCTTTGGATCTCTATGACTTTTTACATTCTCTGGAGATGTGGCCTTTGGCTTCTGATTTCCACTGGGATGCAATAAATAGTATTGTATCATTGAGAAAAAAATCAAACTTGTAGTCTTTATGTCTTTCTGGAAGTGATAATAATAAATCTTTAGTGACTTTAAGGTGGAAAACTGGTTAATGGAATTGGAAGATAAAGAAGTGACTGATTGACTGGACAATTGCACAAACAATGTGTGATTTTATTTAATATGCTACTAAATAAATTATGGATTTTATTTTATAAGATACTGAGATGGTCAGCATGAACCATTTCCTATCAAGTAGTAAAGGATACTGTATGCCCCAGAATTGCTGAAGAAGATGTTTGAGATGCATTTTTAGTTGACTTATTGTTTCTGCTCTGGAAAGTATTACTTGGAAAAGCCAATCTCTAGACAGTGTGGAAACACAAGAATATTGGAAAGGAGGCAAGGGAGCGGGTCAGTGCTGTGTGCTCAGTACATGCTAGAGTTTAATCATGTTCTGAGTGTTGCCTCCTAACTGCAAGCAGATGACTCTTCAGCAGTTCTTCTTTGAAAAGGGTCTTTAGTGCTATAGCACCAGCAACAGAGTTGGTCATCATGATCAAAACAGCATTAGCAAAAATGCAGTAATGGAGACAAGCAAAAATTCTCTGTGCTGGTTGAGGAAAAAGGAGATGAAATAAGTTTGCTATTACCTCTGTATAATTTGGTTTTGAAGTAAGTTTGCTCTCACCACTGTGTAATTGTCTCTAGTCTTACCTCCCACAGCTATGTTTTAAATTTTTATGTTTTCTAAAACTTATTTTAATATGACACTACATTGGCAGTGTCAGGTAGGATTTAGTCAAGTTTTCCATTATAAGGATGTATTTTCAGATGTCTAAACCAGAACTTAGTGGGGAGAAAAAAATATTCTGGGGCATAAGGGGATAAAATTCAGCTTACGAAAATCTTCAATCCAACAGAGCCTGGTTTTTCTGAACTATTTATTAAAAGTAAAGAGAGAAAAAATAATTTTAAGACTACATATACAGTAAATTTATTATTTCACTGTTTTAATTGTGTTAACTACTCCCGACAAGCAAAAGTAATAGGCTTTGATATGATCAATAAACATGGTTATTTGGGATATAAATGTATTAATGTATTTTGGATTCAGTTTTTTTAAGGTAATGGAATTTGGATTTTTCAGAGAGCTGGACTGGGATCTGATCTAACATATTCGGATTCATTAGCCATGATTTGGTATCCCAAGGTAACTCTTTGGAAGAAAACAAATACATCTGGATTTCACATATATTATAATGGAAAGCTGCAAAAGGAAATGCTAAAGTAACTGTTTCATTGCTAATGCAATAGACCCCAAAGCCTAACCAAAGTCAAATAGACTTGTGGCATTGAGGTAACAGCCAGATTGCCCAAAATATATTGCAGTGAAGAGCTTATTATTCTTTAAAATAATGCTACAGGTCATGAGATAATAAGAACCATATTGACTTTTCCAGGCACATAATTTGTATATATATTTTTTAAAATAGTTTGAAATGCTGCCGTTAGTATGATCTCTGTGGGAAAATGTCATGACATTGTGCTGCCACATATGAAATACAAGCTTTTCAGTGAATGATATATAATTATAAAAATCTATTTACTTTTATTCTGAGCAGATGCCAGAAAAAAATAAACATCTCTTTCTTTTTAGTGGCATTTTGTAAATGTGTGGCCTCTAAAGTTTGTCTCCAAGGGATGCAGTTTGAAGTAATTTTCCTTTAAATTAGCAGTAGTAAAATAGTGTTTTAATCCTTAGAGAAAAAGAATAATCACTCTTTCACTGTATAGTATTTATTGTCATACAGCTTTGGTAGTGCAAGTCTTCAGTTGCCTTGGAGCTTGGGTAAGATGTCCAACTTTTAGTTTGGACAAACTATAGTCAGTAGAGAGTCCAGCAATAACAGCTGCTATGCAGGTGTGGTAGGCAAGGAGCCTGCCCAGAGTTAGTTCTCTCACCGCCACCTGTGTCTTACAGCAGCAGGATTGATTTGGGCCTCTGAGAGGAGATGCTTTTCCAGGACCTGGCAAAACCATTACCCAGGGTCCTCAGACGTAGCAGAAAGTGTGCCATAGACCCTAGACATTTATACATGTCGGTGTATTAGATCACAAGGTCCTATGGCACACACTCTTGTATTTGGATCTTTTCTCTCCAAATAGGCAATATAACCTAATTCCTCATCTTTGCCTGGCCGCCATTCTATCACAAAAGTGCCTGGATAAAGAATGATACAACATACTTAGGCAAACACAAGGTAAAATTCTTGTTATGAAGTTGGAAACAGCTTAGAAAAAGAATATAACTTCTCTTTAAAAGAGATAGATTTATTAATGAAAGTCACATTTTTGGCTCTGTACCTTTTACTTAGGATATTGCAGAAATGCCTCAGCTGTTACACCTGCAGAAACAGCTCACAGGACAACATTCCCTTTATGCTCAACAGACTTGAAACTTCTATTTCTAGACAAAAAGTTGTCTTTGGAAGGCAGAGATTTAGCGCCACTCTTTCACACTGCAACTTGCATAATCATTTTTCTAATCTACCCTATCCCCTGTAACTGTGGCTGATGCCACCTCTACATCAGTTTCTACATCAGGTATTTATCAGCATCAGAGATCAGCCAAGGCTGCAATTGGATCGTGGTCTCTTTTTACATGCGTAGTAGTGAGCATCAGCATTCTTTTATCCCATCTATTACACTTGCATTAATCTTCACTATATTAATAGTCATAAAAAATAACATTCATAATTTTAGTATTAAAAATTGATTTTACTACAATGCAAATATAGTAAACTTCACTACCTCTATCCATAGTATTTAATGCAATGAATCAAATTTCTGGCACTTATTTGTAGTTTTTATTTGTACTAGTCTGTTATTTACCATTCTTGTTTGTCTACTTTACAAAAGAACTTATTTTTCTTCAGTTTTTCTTCTACACAATCTTCAAAGTAAATACTAAATACTAAATCTTCTCCAAAATGGTAGTGAAACACATTAAGAAGTCAAGCCATATATCATAGAATCTCAGCATAGTTTTGGTTGGAACGGACCTTTAAAGATCATGTAGCCTAACACTCCTGGCATGGGCAAGGAAACCTTTCATTTGATCAAGTATCTCAAAGATCCATCCAACCTGACCTTGAACAGTTCCTGGGATGGGGCATCCACAAGCACACTAGGCAACCTTTTCCAGTGTCTCAATGTCCTCATTGTGAAAAATGTCTTCCTTATGTCTAGTCCAAAACTGCCCTCTTTCAATTTTAAGCTGTTGACCCTTGTCCTTTCACTACAGGCCTTGGAAAAGAGTCTTTCTCTGTCTTTTTCTTATTGAAAGGCTGCCATAAAGTCTCCATGGAGCCCTCTATTTGCCAGGCTGAACAAACCCAAACCCCAACTCTCTCAGCCTGTTGTCACAGGCTAGATGCTCCAGTCCTCTAATCATATTCATGGCCCTCCTTTGGACCCATTCTAACAGGTCCATGTCTTTTTTATTCTGGATGCCCCAGAGGTGGATACACCACTCCAGGTGGGGCCTCACAACAGCAAAGTAGAGAGGCAGGATCACCTCCTTTGACATGCTGGTCATGCTTCATTTTATGCAGCCCAGGATATGGTTGGATCTCTGGGCTACAAACACACATTACAGAGTCACATACGATTTTTCATCCACTAGTATCCCCAGGGTTTTTTCTGCAGAGCTTCTCTCAATCCATTCTCTGCTCAGTCTATATTTGTGCTTGGGATTGCCAGATGCAGAACCTTGCACTTGGCCTTGGTGAATTTCATGAGGTTCTCATGGGCCCTCTCCTCAATGCTATTAATGCCATGCTCCTTTATTTTACTACTTATCTGAGTTGTAGATACTTCACAGATCATCACAGGTACAGCATTCACCAGGCACTCCTAGAATAAAGCAGAATAATGATTCCCCCCCCTCATTCCATACTTTAATTCCACTGTGCTAATTCAGACAGTGCTAAAGCACATAAAACAGCAGGGAAAGGAAAAGTGTAAATGTATCATTTCTCAAAATTACAGCATTTCTCTTTTGAGTATATTTTTTCCTCAGCCACAAGAGGTTACTAATTTGCTCCAGTACTGCAAGGAGCAATTGTAGACTTCTTTAGGTAGCACATAATGTCCATCAGCAACAGTGTCTCTGCACGCAGGGAAGCTTCCTCCTGTTTGGGTTGAGGCCAACTCTCACTCTTCAGGCCAAGGCATAGGCTTTTACAGCTCACTGTATCTTGACAGCAACTCTTCTCCAACAGCAACACTATCTTCCAAACAGGAAAACTGACAGCAGAGAGAGTGTGTTTTTTACAAGGAAATCATTTAGTCATTCTCTGTATGCTTCCTCAGCTTTGGAGAGACAAAGGAAACAGGAAAAATGGTGCAAATAATACTCTGCCTAAAAGCACATTAAAAATGTGTACGCTGATTTTAAATCCATGGGAATATATATAAATCTACAACTGACTGGGCATTTTTAGAGGTATCAAACCTGATTTTTTTTTTTCTGTCCAGTTATACACTTTGGTAAAAATGAAAGCACAAACTGCTCATACATTTTTGTGTGTACCATACAGCAAAGAAAGATCCAGAAATAGCTCCTCCGGTAGCAGCTGTCAGTTGGTCTCGTGACAGAAGACCTTCCTTCTCTTATTTCATGCTGCAGAAACAAAACACTGCAGACAGATAAATCTTTTCCCTTTAAGTTTTTCAGAACTTCTTCCTGCAGTAACAACTCAGACATACAATACAGAAATCATTGTAATTTTTTGCTGGTAGACAGTATTCATAATTGACTTAATTTTTCAGTTCCAATTTTTTAGTGGATGTGAATACTAATTTAAAATATACGATGGTCTTTGTAATATACTAGCTAACTTTGCATAAGATAATGAAAAGAACTTGCTGGGTTCTAGAGTCTGATTCTGTGCCTTTCTGAGCAGATGTGTCATATGATTATTTTTTAAAATAAATAAAAATATGTCTTTAAATATAAATATATCGTTGAATTAATCAGACGTCTCATTATTGTGAGAAGGTTTTCCTAGAAGCTACCCTACCAAAGCCATCGTGTAACTGTTTGGTTCTGGGACATCATTCTTCTTAAATCAGGAATTCTTCTTCTCTGTTTGCATACACATATAGAAAGGATTTATGAATGATTCCACTCTTCGTTTCATCACCTTCTCTGTAGGTTCTAGAAATTCAGATGACTCAGTAATGAATCCACCTCCTATCATATATAATTTTCTGCCAATTTGTAGATGGGGAGAGAAAAGGTCTCTTCATGGATACTTCTCAGCTGGCTCTTCTAAAATCCTGTCTTTGTCCTGCAACTGGTCTTCAGAGTTCTCAGCAGGATCTTAAACTCCCCAGTGTTGTGATTGCTCTATGCAAGGTAGTGGTTATGTTAGTGGTTATGTTGACAAGTCTTCTCGGTTCATGAGCAGTAAATCAACCAATACGTTGTTCCTTGTCAGCACATTCAGAATCTGTAGCAGCAGGCAGTCCTCAGTGTGTACCAAGAACCTGATGGATGACTTGTGTACCACCATGTTGTTTTCCCAACAAGTGTATGGGGAACTGAAGTCACCCATGAGAATCAGGTCCTGTCGGCTCAAGACTTCCTTGAGAAACCAAAATAACATTTCTTCAGCCTCATCATTCTGACCCCAAACAAAAATATTTTCTTCTAAACCTTCAATCATACTTTACCTGCGGACGGATGCCACTTAGATATAAGCATTTTCAATTATGAATAGACATTAAAATTACCTATGTCCCACTTTAATTTTGTTCAGATACCTTGCAGAGAAACAGAAAAGTGTCTTGTGAAACCTGTTTGTATTTTTCTATAGTTGCACAGAGATTCTGCATATATTTATAAGAAATAACTTACTGTAAACTTGGGGTGTTTGATGCTTTGACTCTAGAGATACATATTTTATATTTTTTAAGAGCTTAATGAAAACACTGGTGTTGAAATAATGAATTACAGAAATTTAAATTAAAAAACCCCTAGAGAATTGCATAAAAACGCTATCTGTAAGTTCAAATAATGAATTTGAACTATCTACTTATTTAATAACACAGACTGTTTTAATTCTCCTTACATAATCAGTCTTAATTAGGAAATCTAACTTGATTATCATAAAATCTTTTTGTGCACACCACCACCAAACTGATTAAGACAAGGGGTTTCCTTCTAAGAAGTAAATTATGGATAGGTTAAACCAGCTGTCCTTCAAATATCCTTTTTCCCTCTAAAGGATCCCAAGACTACTTACCATTATTGTGTATGCAGGAAATACTTCATCACCAATATATATCCTTCTGGGAATAAAGGAGGTTAGGAGCATCGTAAAACACGTTAAGACTTGAAGCAACCACAACACAGCCTTTGTTCAGAGGAAAAGAAATAGAATCTATGAACAGTACTATGTTTTCCAAGTTTTTTTTGCAGTTTTGAGAACCCTGACCCACTGGCACGGCATGCCTGTGCCAGGCATGTACCTACCCACCAGGGCAGGTTAGCCCTAACAAACCCTGCCCATCCCACACTCCAAGCCTGCTAAACTTGAGTCAGTTTTGACCCAAAGGCTGCATGGTTCAGCAGAGATTTGTAACTGGCGAAACTACTTGTGCTGAAGGTGCGTGGCCCCACCAGAGCTCAAAACTGAGCCAAGAAAGTCGGCTGCCTCTGAAGTGGTTGTGCAACAGCCTGAATCACAAGAGGGACAAGCTGGAGTTTGTCAAGCCCCACCTAAGCACACCTGCCATAAGTTATGACCTGAAGTTGGATAGCTCAGCACTTAGCTGGTTTTTAGATGCTTCTGAACCAGTACATTTAAGAGATGTGCATTTTACTGAGGTTCTTTGTTCGAATCAGCATTATAAAAAGCTAATCTGTAACTGACAGAAGAATCGACAACATAAGGCTGCAATCTTTCACATTTTTTTTTCTCACATAGCCCTTGTGCACCAAATGAACACAACAAAAGTTGTAAGCATGTTGTAGCTCTGAAACCATAAAGTTTGGCAATGATTTAGAAATGCCTCCTGCACATTAAAGGATATAGGGTTTTGCTACTTCCAAGCACTATATTCCCTTGTATTGTAGTCATAAGTGGATTAAGTCATGCCTTTTCTTATAATGGATATACCCACTCTTCTGAAACTGTTTCCCTTGTACACAGCACATCATTTTGCCTGATGGAGTTAGTGGAGCTGGCATGCACAAACTGGATTCCTTTCAGGTGAACTTAAACTGAAAAATAAACTTAAGGACCACAGCTAATGTATTCCAGCAGTTCCATCTTTCAGTCTCTGGGAGCAGTCTGAAGTTAGTCTGATGTTAAGAAAAAATAGTCCCTCAGGTATGTTCTGAACCAAAATTGACCAAATTTTACCCTTACTTTAAGAGTGCAAAGATACTTTTCATACAGAAGTGGATAGCATGATGTATTTAGAATTCATATTTTCACACAGGGTAATGCAGGTTGCATGTAATTTTCCTCATGTAAAATGGCCTTCCACCATGCTATATTTTACTGCTTGCCATCTGATATGGCTGTTTTAAAGAATACAATTCATGCTTTCTTATGTCATGTTTTACATTCCTTATCTTTTGTATCTTTCAATATTTCTCATAGTAGTTGTAGAGTCACAGACAATAAACTACCAAGTAATTAGTATGTTACTTTCCTAAACATGGAATCTTGCAAAATTTGGTAAATAACATCCTGAAGAATGTGGGATGAATATTCTGTAAGCTCTCTGGCACCACAGACTAGCTGAGCTGAGAGTTTAAGTTGACATAATACATTTTTTCATGTAAATGCAAGGAAGAAAAAACCAAAAAGGAATCTAGGTTTCATCCATTTTGTCACAAAGTCTGGTAAGTGCATTAGCTAAGGGCAATGATTAATTCAACATTCATGTAAGCAAAATGTGCTGTCAAAGTAATTTTTAGTCTTAGTCCAAGTATAACTTCATCATTGGCTGTTGGTAACTTGTCACTTCCTAATTTTGTTATTTCTCATCCATATGCTCACTAACATAATAAATATACTGCATTATCACAATAATGCATCTTTTAATACAAATGCACCAGTGTTTTCATAATAGTAGCAGAACATTTTCCAGTGGCAATATACTTTCCTTCACATATGATCTCATGACTAAATTATTCCTGACTTGCTGCCATATACACCCCTAGGTCATATATGTATTTTCTTAACGGGTGAACATAAATTCTACCCTATGGGGAGAAGTAAAATATGCCTAATATGGAGGAAAACACATCCCTTGATAGGATGGAGGCAGGAAAAAGAAGTGTTGCTCAATTACTGCCCCCTCTCCCCTGCTTCTCATTTATCTTTGCTCTTTTTTGATGTAATCATATGTGACAGAGAAAATAAGTACAGCATAATGTGTCAGCATATAGTAGAAACAAAATAAAGGACAACATTTTCATGATACTTAAAAACAAGAGCTCCAAAAAAAGAGAACTAATGTCATAGAGCATGCAATGGAAACCATTCCATGTCTAACTTTTTGAAAACAGGGAAAAGACAGTACACTTACGAAAGGTTATATTCATAAGACATGGAGGCCTCATCATTCATTTGTACACATTAGCTTGACCAAGAGACTGATAACCACCTCTCTCCACCTTGTATCCATTGCCAGTCTTCATGAATCCTTATAGAATGCACTTATATGTTTTTCAGGCTGAAAAGACATTGAAAATCTCAAATTCAGAGAGCAACTGTTCACAAAATATAGTATAGCTTTCTGAATGCTTGGTTCCAACAAGAATAACGCTAATGCACTTAAATGGCAAGAACAACCTTGCAATTTAATACATTCCCCCTACCTTGCTACTAATAAAACAAAACCTGAAACAAAACAAAACAAAAAAATCCACAAGGATCTGAGAGCTACAACTCAATAGTGTTAATAAATAACAAAGCACCTGGAAAAACACTAGTTGGAATAGAGGAACCTGGTGTGTGGGGGGGAGCATTGTTATTTTCTCATGAAGCCTTATTTCAAGACAAGGTTTAAATCAATCACACAATTTATATGGTTCCCCTGGATCATTGTCTGAAATTTCTTTGTAAATTTTCCTTCATAGCATCACTGCTGTGATAGAAACTGTTGCTTCTAAAAGGGGAAGAAACAGCATATGCATTGCTGCTGTAAACAGCACAGGAAAGAAACCAAAGGCTTGTTTTGAAACTATGTAAAGTTTGCTTTGCCACATTAACACCAACCGGAGGTGCAAAAGCTCCTGACCTCTCACGACTGAGCTGTTTATGTAGTCAGGTGCCTGAAAAGAATCAGACATTAAAATATGCAAGCATTAAGTTTGAGGAGTGTTTGGGGTCTGCAATAACAACCAACCAGATACTTGCAGTCATGTGAAATGGCTCAGCCGTGTCAGATGGACCATAATGGCTCACTGGCATCAGTCTGCATTTCTGTTTGTGCACTCAGATTGGCCTAAAGTATATCCTGCACGAAACTTGCAGAAAGAAATGCTGGTTAGAGGAGTCAGAGCCTGGAAGAAAGCCAGGGAATTATTTTATCCACAAAACATTAGATTCCTAAATAAAGTCACAAATCTGAGCAAATATGGATTAGTATAAGAACTGGATTAGCATAAGAAATATGAAGTCCCTTTGTACAATGTCTTTACACCAGCACAAAACATAAAGCTCTAACTGTGCTTACATTTTATATCTGCAAATGGTTGAAAGGCAGAAAGGTTATGTCAATTTCTCTATTTACACACATAAGTCTAGTACTTACACCAAAAATAAATAGAGGATTTAGACTTATAACCGCTGAAAAAAATTGCATTCCACAAAAAGATCTTATTAAGAAAGTCCTAGGAACTCAGAATTCGGGTATTCAGCAATCCTGACTGCATCTTGTAAAAACTAAGAACCACTCTTTATAAAAAGTCAGTATGTCCCATTCTTGAGTGACTCCTTAAAGCAACCGCCAAAATAATTTTAAAAGATAAAGAATGTAACAGCATTTATAGTTCACATGAGTCACACAAGCTCAGTGTTACAGGAGATCCTTGAAAAAAAGATTGACCATGATTTTTGTACACTAGATTATTAAAAGTCACATACTAATTAAAAAGTGGGAACAAGAAAGAAAGGAGAAATTTGTTTTTAACCAAAACTGTAGATTTTTGCTAACCTGCAAAATTAATCATGAGGAGAGAGTAGATTTTGTGAATGGAGAACAAAATATACACTGTTTTAATAGTGAACATTTTGTATTAGCATGAGAAATATGGCATAATTGTTTTTTCATATGTTCAGGAACTTGACTTAAAAAAGTACAGTAAGTTGGAAGAACAAAATAAAGACTATTTCAAAAAAGCATCAGTAGCTTTCAACTGCTCCTTGACTAGACAACACCTTACTCGTTATTTAGGCATTACAAGCTTGCCAAGAACAAATGGTCCAAGAAGGTCATTCCCACTTTAAGGCCAGTTTGGCTTTTCTGCTGTACTGAACCAGTGAGTTTTATTTCGTCGCTAAAAAAATCCTGCAAAATGGCTTAAAAACACTGGTTCCTGGTGTGTGCTTCAGCCTAGACTGTCTTGCCTATATTGAACTGCTACCACATGTGGAGTAATAGCCTTTTCAGAGACTCATAGAATTGTATGTCAATAAGGACCATTACATCATCTAATCTGACCCGCAAACTACCAAAAGACCTTAGGTTTCATCCACTTATTTCTCTATTAAACCAGTAAGGCGTCTAAGCTTGAGCTAAACAACTTAAGAGAGAAGTCAGTGGTTTGCTCCAATGTGAGATCAAAATGGTGGCTAATTTCCTGCTTGTAGTTACTTATTCAGATTCTTCTGCCAGCCACTGGTATTTATTAGGTCTTTCAACATTAATTTATTAGCAACTCTACTATTCATCATCCTCCCCTTTCCCCCAAGAAACCTGCATACTCATGAGGAGTCACCTCTTTGTACATTTTTTAATCAAAGCTTTTTAAGCATCTCACTGTAAAATGACTTCTGTGATCTTAAAATTATTTTTCTGTGTCTCTTCCATTTCTTTAAGTTCTTTGAGAAAGCATCAGAATATCTTTCTAGCACTCTGCTACTCTTTTTTTCTGCATATAAACTCAATGATCACATAATAGTTTCTCTATTATTCTGGCAATTCAACAAGCTAAAAGGACACTGTCACTAGCCCTTTTCACAGCCATTGTTTCTAAGATATGCTTCCTAATTGACAGCTTGCCTTTTGCATTTCAGCATGTGAATGCCCTGCCTTTGTCGAAAGGACCCAGCTTATCAAGAAATCCAAATTCCATTGTAGGACTGACTTCTCTTGATGATTACTTAGTTTTCTTCAGTCCTTGGAGCAAATGTTCAGCTGTAACTTTTTGCTTCAAGTCACAAAGACAGTGTCAATCGTGCTAGTTCTAAGGCAGATCTTAGAATAACATTTGCTCACCAAGACTGCCTTATTGGTAATATGCCAGTTAGTGTATTCTTAATCCATTTAATATGTGCTTCGCTGGTATTGTGGGATATTTACTTTTAAAATTAGAATTCATTTTATGTTACATTAAGGATTTCAAAGCTCTTGGTAGATTTTAATCAATAGTTACCGTGATGTCCCAAACTAGTAATTGCACAGGAAAACATCAGGCTTGTTTGACAGGTAATGTAGCGAATCCAGGCTTCCTAAGGTCAGTCTTCCTGTGCATTTTGATCATCACCATCACATCATCACTCTCTTACGTTTTTGAAACTTCCTTGGTATTATCAATATTTGTTTCAAATGCATGGCATCAGGCCTAAGATTTCTTTTGCCACGGCTCCAAGTATATAGTCAACACAGCATTCAGTTCAAGACAGACAGAAGGTATGATCTCTCTGCATAATTACCTCACCAAGTCTGAGTCATAACTAAGCTGCCCACTTCACAAGAAGGTCATAGATGAGCTGTGCCTGTGACTTGTTGGTCCTCCAGTATCTTCCACAGTTCTTGTACACACTTAGGAAAGTGCCCTTTTCCCACTACCACCACCCACAACGCACATGGATCAGCTCATCAGCTGCAGTACAGAGAATTAGAAGATGTGTCTTCTAGAGGCCTCAGCCCACAAGAAGGACAAAGCCAAGAACATCACACTAATGAGAAAATTGAAGCATAGACTAACATGCACTCTGTGAGCCAGATGCCAACCACTTAAATGGTGCCTGCAGTGAACAAACCCCCCTCAACAAGCAAAGCATAGAGCAAATCATTGTCTTTCTCTGAATCCTTCTCTTTATCCACAGGCTCAGACTGCAAGGAAGCCAGAAAGACTCTTGCATCCCTTCCCAAAACAGCCTCAGTGCCACGCTCTTTTGCTTCATTTCCAGCAGGATTAGCACACCAGGTACAGAGCAACTGTTTTCCTCTGGCCCTGCTTCAGGAACAGGGCTGGTATCAGTGCAGCTGACTGGACCCAGTAGGTGGCAATAAGCCTTTCCCCACAGCTGCGGTAGGTTAAAATCACCCTTTCTTCTCCAGAGCACATAGAGCCAGGGCTGTAAGTGCTCCACACATAGGTGGTGCTCCACAGGCAGAGGTTTGGGCTATTAGGCTTCCCCCTCTCTCTTATTAGACAGCCTGTGCAAAGAGGAAGTTTACAGTTTATATTAGGAAAAATTTATTCACCAAATGGGTGGCTAGGCACCGGAACAGAATGCCCTGGGAAGCGTTTGAGTGCCTATCCCTAGAAGTATTTAAAAGATGTGTAAATGTGATGCTTAGGGAGATAGTTTAGTGGTGGACTTGGCAGTGCTGGGTTAACAGTTAGACTTCATAATCCTAGAGGTCTTTTCTAACCTAAATTAATCTATGATAGAAGTGAGGAGTAAACAGGTTTCAGGTTACTCATTCACACTGGGCCTGTGTCTGTTATAATTCTGATTTTCTTTGCCTCAGCCTGAGCTGAAGCAAAGCTGCTGATGCGGATGGCAGCAGGCAATGAAAGGTGACTGTTTCAAGGAGGAATTCTTTACAGCAGATGTTTTTTAAATAAAGTGGGTTTTTTTCATCTAATGCTTTTAGCAAACTTTAAGGAAATCAAAATCTGTTCTGCATGTATATATAAATTCCTCTTTGTTAAAAGATGTATTTTTCTTATTATTCACTTTTACTTTGCATATATTTTGAGGGATTCTTTTTCTATTTTTAAATTACAGGGGTCCATCTAAAACAGGATTCACTGGCTTCTAAAATTTCTTAGCTAAGAACTTAGATAGCAATTAATGACTTGTTGGAAGAGGAAAATGTTATTTTCTGAGCAGGTTTTTACTCCATAGGAGAAAACAAGTTTATGAGAGGAAATAGGAAAGAGTAAAAAAAAAATAAGTCTAGAACAAATATAGAAAAAATCTTATAGAAGCCTTGAGTCTAGGGATGCATCCTAAAACCTTGTACACCATTCACATATCTGAAGAGTTAAGGAATCCATTAAAAAGCAGCTGAGCTCTCTGCAGCAAAATTTCATGACCTGTGGTTATTTTCAGTAGAGCATAAATTTTATTAGTTTGTTAGAAAAATCTTCTGAGTGGCAAAAGAAACAAATATCCATCCTCCATTTTGTGTATTTTGTTTCTACTCTATGCATTTGAAAGAAGTTGTCTTACAACTTAACTATCCAGGTTATAACTTACAGATGTTTTACCTACAGTGCATAAACCTTCAGATAAGTTTAACCAAGAATTGGGTTTAACCCTGAGATGCTGCAGTGATATACTGCTCCACATATCATATTTTAATTATATTACTAGATGATTAGAAACCAACATAATTTAATTTTAACCACCTACCTATTCCCAGATCTTTGGATGTCTTGCATACAGATAAATTCTCTCAGGAAATTTTAAAACACATCACAAAAATGACTATCATGATCACAAAGCAGAGATTCAGAGGACAAGTACTCATCAAAAATCCCACCAGCCTTACAAACACAAGCTCATTATAGTACTTGTGTACTTTCATGAGTAGCTTATGCTACCTAAAACACAGCCAGTATTCAGTGCTCCTGCCCTAGAGAATACATGGACTTAGTGTTGCAAACTTAACACTCATGTCAAGGTGAACCCTGATATTGAAATATGGGACTATTTGCAAGCAATCATGGTAATTCTCTGGTTTTGATTCACCTCTTGTCTGGGAACTGTATTATGTTAAATTGAGTTCATCTGAACAGTTATGTTAAAAGGAGTGATAGAGGAGTCTCTGGACCCTAACAGCAACCAAGTTATTTTCCTTGCAGATCAAGGCATTTTTGCTTACTGACCAATGCTGTATTTCTCTACCCTCTAGTGGTGAGAACATACTCTCAGAAAACCACTGTTGTAAAAAACATCACCAAGATTTTAGCCGAAGATACATAAGCATTTAAAAGTTCTTAATGAAAGATAAAATTACTTTTTACATTGCAATATGTTACCAAAGAACTTAAGGCACAAAAATGTATTAGTAGTCCATAGTTACCAAGCTGTCTACATTAACAAATCCAGCCTGGAATGAAGTCTGCAGTAAGTTAGAGTGTACATTAGTAATATAAAATGGGGCATGACTCAAATAACTGCTTGCCACTATTTTAACTAGACATCTCCTTGTTAAACCTGGGCATAGATGTAGCCCTTATTGCTGATGACCAAAAACTAGGAGAGCCCCTAGAGGCAAACATTGATTTTGGCAGCATAGCAAAGTACTGGTATTGCTGAACACTTATGGTTGGAAACCAGTCAAGTCACAAAACTTATGAGGAACTCTTTGTTTGTGTGGAAGGACAGAAGGACGGAAGGATGGCAGGCAGGCAGGCAGGCAGGTCTTAACAAGGACTATTTTTAATGCTGTGTTTATTAGTCAGTGTTCTCTTTTTTTTTTTTTTCCCTCTCCATTGTTTTTTTTTTTTTAGTGGTGACAGTAGGCATGAAGTAAAAATATGTCATGGCTTTGTTGAAAATTGTGCTTGTGGCAGTTGCCAGAATATTACTGAAGACAGTTTTAATCTGACTTGTGTAGTGACAAGGAGGAAGACGTCTACAAATCTAGAATAGTAACCATTACCAAATATACTCCACATATTTTTTTTACTTTGCCATTGGATCTGTCTGCAGACAAACATGAGTGTTGCTCTGTCCCCTGCAGGTTATATCCAACCCATATGCAACACTTGCTGTATGGTATGGCGCTCAGCTCTTTAAGGAATCTAAAGACCTTTTTCCTTTTATAATTCCATACCTCTGTGGATGCTGAGTTATAGATTTCTTGTCTCATGGATCTAAACTATCCTTTTCTGGTAGACAGAAAAATTTATCTGAATACGAAATACTAGAAGTTGTTACACCATTTATTTTACTAGCATTTTATATAATGTGCAATTATTAATAACCATTATTAAAAACCCATGACTCCTTGTGAGTGCCTTATCTAGTCAGTAATTACTGACAGTAGTGGCTTGTGGTTTTTCAGTATGTTATCTTATAAATTAACATGTTATTGAAAGTATTTTATGAAGTTTTCATAGTGATTTTTCTCAGTAGCCTCTGCCTATGTGAATATATTTAGTCTCAGCATCAGAAAAGAGTATGAAATGAAATTAAATACTGTAGATTTTTAACCATTCCATGTAGTTGTAATAGCTCTTGCTGTCTGCAAGAACAGCTGAAGTGATGGAAAAATCATAAAGCAGCAAAACATTGGATCAGATGATACCTTCATATTCTCATGCTCTATCATGGTTTATCTCAGTCTCTTACAGATTTAAGCAGTTTTAAAGGGCAGGGGGTTTAAGGACATATTACATATGTGTCTTGCTTCCTCCAGTTATCAAAATAAAAATCTGGTTTGTGTATTGTATAAGTTGTCAGAAAGAAATCCATGGTATTTTGGGTTTTTTTTTTAAGATCTCGTCGCCTTGCATTGATCTTATTCATGAAATACTCTCTTTCGTTTGGTTTTGGGGTTTTTTAATATTTTCAGTGTAAATTTTAGTCTAGAAGTCTCAACTGCCTAAAAACTGTTATAAATCTATTTGTCTCTTCTTTCCCATAAAAAAAAATATTTGGAATTATCTATGTAAATCTTGGTATGTATGTAGGTTTTCATGCACATTACGCTATCACTACCTTCATCTTAGTAGGAGGAATATAGGACAAGAGATCACTTGCCTGTTATTAAGCATTTAACTTACATATGACTTCCTAATAAACAGTGTCCATGCAGACTGTCACGGATGCACACATGACCTGCACTGATTTGAGATGCCAAAAGCAGGAACAATGATACAGTGCTTAAAGGAGGCAGGTGTCCCTTTAGAGCAGCATACAGAAACATGGCCACCTCTGGGGGACAACAGAAGAGCTGTGCACTCCTATGTGCGATGAGCCAACAAAACCAAAGAAGCTGTAAACCTAAAACAAAAAAAGTGCATGGCCAAAGGCAGCAGAAGTGCCTCAGGAGTCTGAATTAAGAATCCTCTTGTGCAGGCAAGTATAGGAAGAAGAAGACTGTTTCTTTTACATTTAAGATCATATGCAGCAGTTTTTCGTGAGCTGGACAGGATGCTCATCGCACTTTTTTTTTAGTTGTCCTATAGCAAGGCATAAGCTATTCTGAAGAGAGCTAACATCCATCTTTCTTGTAAAAAGTAGGGTTCCTGAAAGGGAAATCCATAGCCACAATTCCTGTTGAAAGTGCTCTTTATAAACCCTATTCATGAGTTTTATTACAAGAAAAAAAATCCACCAAAAGTCCTGGGAGCAAGATCCAGAAAAAAAATTTCCATTTTTTAGTTGTTCCCATCCCACTCTGTTGATTAGATTGTGCCTACCTGCAGGTCCCTGTCCCTATCATTTATACTGGCCAAAGTAGCTGTTATGCTTAGACAGCACAGTAAATTGCAAAAATAGAAACACACACTGAGTTTTTAGATTTCCTTGAGAAGTTAGATACTGTATAGATTATCTAAATCTTTCTCTGAGACTTGTGAGCAGTAACCTTGTGAGTATATTCCTGAGGCTTCTATAATCTCAGTCTTCCATAAGGACAGTGTTGCCTGTGTTGTTATACACATAACTAAATTAAAAAAAAAAAAAAGAAATAGCAGTATAGAGAGGAAAGAAGGAAGGACACAGCATGGAAGGCTTACTTTCCTCTGAGTGACTGGACTCAGGCAAGCACTGGAATATCACCGATATCTGAGTCTCCATTTGTAACTGTTATGCTGTCTGTAACAAGATTCTGAAAGCACCTCTATTAGTAAAACAAGTATTCGTAATCCTCTGTCACCTTCTTTTTTACTAGACAGGCTGCCTATAACTTCCATAACTTTTCCCATTGAAGCCTGAATGGCTGTGCTCTAATACATTAGAAGGTGAAACACAAATTTCCTCCAATTACTCTGACACCTTAAATGTAGAATCTAACAGTTTAATGTGAAAAAATCTCACTTTTTCACAGAAAGAACCTTTCATATTACATATTNGTACCTTGGAGGATCTTCGGGACTTCATCTCTTATGGTTTTTATTGTTGTTACTCTTTTTGGGTTTTATAGGTCTCATAAGAAAATGCCCTTGAGCACTGTCAGGAATGATACGGTGATATAGCTGAGACATATAATAGGCATATCATCATTCCAGAATACCAGTCCAATCAGACAGGGAAAACTCACAGTTTGCCTGTATGATGTAGCTACACACACACATTCTTTCTACCACACTAGGGCAGACCAGAATTTCAATAGTGATATATGTCCCCATCCATGTATTTGTATGCTAATGCAGTATGGAAATAATTTCAGTGTTTTTTACCAGTTTTCTCCAACCTAGGGAAAACTACTTCAAATCAATGCAGTCCATTTTCCTATCTACTTACTTACAGGAAATTCTGTCAAAAAATACATGTCTTTTACAGCATGTGTTACTAGGCAATACTTAAAGTGCAGCAGGAAGAGTCTTTTTAATAACTGTTATGGTCTTGGTAACCACAACACACCAAGATTTGGAATAAACCAGTTGCAGTTGGCTGACAGTTTGGGAAAAATGGTGTTTGCAGAGTGTCACCTAATGCAGTTGGCATCATTCTTGACAATGAGAGGGAGTATCAGTATGGCAGTACAGCTTCTCCCAACTTGCTGGGTTTTCCCTCATATCCTCCCCATAAATAGGAAAAATGCTGGTGAACTTCCAATCAGTAGGGGACTCCTCAGATTCCCAAGATTTTGATAGGTGATTGGGAGGGGTCCTGCTATAATATCCACAAATAAATGCAAAATGAAACCTGCCAACACTGGAGTGGTATTTTTGTCTGGACATATATATGTTCTCCCAAATGCAGGTGCATGGTTCCTGTCTGGAACCATGTTAGCGCACCTCAGAAATATTTCCTGTGCTCAGACCAGCACAACTAAATTAAAAATGGACAGCTAAGTCTAGTACACACCTAGGTTTCCTTGTTCTTCTCACTATGCTTGGAGTGTTCTTAGTTGCCCACTGCCTTCATATTCCTGGAACTGGCTCACTAAAGCATCCACTGCATGGTCTCCATCGTCTTTCCAGCAGAGTACTGCCAGCGGGTTGTTGTGCACTCATGATGAATAAAAATTTCCACCACATGAGTTGTAGGCATTGAATTTCATCCACATCTGTGGATAAGTACACATCGTTTGGTTCATAACAGACCATCGCTTGCACAGATAATTCCTTCTGGTACTGGATATCTTTCTCTACTGCAGTCCATTTAACTAGCTAACATGTATTATCTTCCTTGTAAGGATATATTTCGCTCACATGACAGGAGTTTCCTCCAGAGGTAAGGATTTATGTCATTTTCCCAAATGCTTTATAAATGCCTGCTTCCTTGAAAATGTCCTAGCAACTTGGCCTCCCTACCCTCCAATTCCAAACTCCTGTCCTCATTCTTCCAGTATGGGAGCAGCTAGGTGGTAATGGGCTCACCTAGATGATGGCTGAAATTTTTTGTATCTCCTGCTGTTTACTCAGGGATTAGGATCGAGTGGTGGTAACCTCTTGTTCTGAGCTTTCCTCATGTTCCTGTGATGACCCTGCTTTGCCCGTATCACCCTCCTTGTCCTTTATGGGATGAGTTGACTTCCATGTGCATTTCTTCTTGTGTATAGGAGCAACTAATACCAGGATAGGCTGGTTTTCTGGTTCATCTGCACTTAACATTGTTGAAGTCTGACTGGCTGTACATCTATCACTGGGATGTGAGCAGCCATCATTCTTATCACAGAGGTTAAATTATCTGAAGTTTGAGTAGACTCAGTGCTTGTCACTGGAATTTGAGTAGTTGCAGTGCCTGTTGCTGGAGTTTGAGTGGCTATGGTGGTTGCTGCCTGACTAGGGAAGTCATTCTTCCCCTGTACTAAGCACTGATTAGGCTGCACTTTGAGTCCTGTGTCCAGTTCTGGGCCCCTCAGTTTCAGAAAGATGTTGAGATGCTCAAACGTGTCCAGAGAAGGGCAACGAGGATGGTGAGGAGACTGGAGCACAAGCCCTACAAAGAGTGGCTGAGGGAACTGAGGTTGTTTAGCCTGGAGAAGAGGAGGCTCAGGGGAGACCTTATCGCTCTCTACAACTGCCTGAAAGGAGGTTGTAGCCAGGTGGGGGCCAGACTCTTCTCTCAGGCAACCAGTGATGGAACAAGAGGACATATGTCAATGGAAGGCTAGGTTGGATGTTAGGAAGAAAAATGTCACAGGAAGAGTGATTTGCCATTGGAATGGGCTGCCCGGGGAGGTGGTGGAGCCACTGTCCTGGAGGTGTTTAAAAAGAGATTGGATGAGACACTTAGTGCCATGGTTTAGATGATGGGGTAGTGCTAGGTAACAGGTTGGACTTGATGATCTCAAAAGTCTTTTCCAACCTTGTTAATTCTTTGATTCTGTGATTCTGTGTGACTGAAGTACCTGCAATGCCTGTCACCGAGGTCTGAGTAGCTGCAGTGCCCGTTGGAGTTTGAGTCTACTCAAACCTCTACTCCTCTTTCAAACTGCAGTGCTTTTCATGGGGTTTTGGGTGCTCACTAATCATTGTTTAACTCTGAACAAGACTACATGCAACTACATGCAAGCCTGTTTCGATTCCCAACAAAATGTTAGTTTCAGATATATTCAAACAATATTCAGAGGGATGGAGCACCTCTTATATAAAGACAGGGTAAGAGAGCCAGGGTTGTTCAGCACAGAGAAGAGGAGGCTTCAAGGACCTTATGCAGGTTTATAAGCAAGATGGGGATTGACTTATAGGCAGATAGTGATAGGACAAGTGACAATGGTTTTAAAATGAGAGAGGGCAGGTTTAGATTATATTTTAGGAAGCAATTCTTTACTCAGAGGGAGGTGAAGCACTTGTGCAGGCTGCCTAGAGAGGTTGTGGTTGCTCCATCTCTGAAAGTGTTCAAGGCCGAGTTGGGTGGAGCCCTGAGTAATGTGATCTAATGAAAAGTGTCCCTGCCCATGGCAGGTGTGTTGGAACTAAATGGTATTTAAGGTCCCTTCCAACCCAGGACATTCTATGATTCTATAGTCAAAATACTTAAAATTCATTAATGCTACTGCAACCAACCTAGATGGCTGGAAGGCTTGCGAAGAATTCGGAAGGAAGGAAAGGATGAAGGGAAAAAAAATGCTGCAGGATATTTCTTTTCCAGAGGGAATGCAAGAGGTGTAGTTATTGAGAATTCCCACCAGATGGCGCCCGAAACACGGAGAATGCAGCAACGCCGAGCGGGCAGAGCCGACCCGGTTCTGGACCCGCGGTTCTGTCACAGCACAATCCAATACCGCAAAGAACAACAGTGATAACCTTAGCCCAGTATCATAAATATCACCACAGGGAACACATGCAGTAGGAACACAATTATATAATGCGCTTCTGAGCACACACACATGAACTTTAAGAGCAAAGAAACACGATGACCAGCAACTATTAAATTAACACAATGTTTACAATCATTCTGTTTCAAGAGTCTCTGGTTAGACCTATCATTATCTCAACTCTTTGTGCCCCAAGTTGGGTGCCAAACAAGGACTGTCATAGTTTAATCCCAGCTGGCAACTACTTAACAGTGGTTTGTTCACTCCCCCACCGCCACCCTCAGTGGGGAAGAGAATCAGAAAGAAAAGGTAAACTTCATGGATTGGGATAAGAAAAGAATAATAATTGAAACAAAACATAATAATTATAATTATGCTAAATATCCTAATAATAATGATAAAAATAATTGTGTATATATATATATAAGGAGATGGCTAGAGAGTAATAGAATCCAAGAGAAACAAGTAGTGCACAGTACAGTTCCTCACCACTCACTGACAGATGCCCTTCCGGGTAACTATCCCAGTTAAAATACTGGGCATGACATTCTACGGTATGGAATATCCCTTGCTAGTTCAGGTCTGCTGACCTAGCTATGCTTCCTCCCAGCTTCCTTGTATAACTTCTCACTAGCAGAGCATGGGAAACTGAAAAGTCTTGGCTTGGGGTAAGCACTGCTTAGCAACAGCCAAAACATCAGTGTGTTACCAACATTATTCTCATATTAAATCAAAAAACCCAAGCACTCTACTAGCTACTAAGAAGAAAAAGAACTCTGTCTCAACCAAAACCAGGACAATCAGCATGCTAGAATTGAAGTGGCTCGGGTGGATATGGACTGGGAACATAAGGGTGAGCTATTTACAGCACAATAGTCAGAGAAACCGGGTGGCAAAAGCCTCTTTAGCACAGGGGATGATGTCTGAAATATCAATATGAGAAAACCTGACAGGTGGATTAACACTAGAAGATCTGTCAGTTGACTGGCCCTGGCAAAGCAAAACCCCTGCTCACTGTAGAAAAGGTAAGGTTCCTGCAGTACATATATGAACATGACTGAGAGAAACAGTCTGGGTTATGCTGTTTATGCCACTGGCTTTCATGGCTGCTTAGGCACACTGCCAGCTCATTTTCAGCTGGTTGTCAAACAGCACCCCCAGGTTCTTTTCTGGTGGGCTGCTTTCCAGTCACTCTTACCCAAGCCTGTAGTGGTGCATGGAGTTGGTGTGACTCAAGTGCAGGACTCAGCACTTCACCTGACATAAACACACTCACACACCCCCACATCCTAACAATCACATGTGTAAACACTCTCTCAGATACACTGATATACTCACACTCTCACACTAGCCACAGATAAACACTAATGTACTGACATTCCCACTCCCTCAGAAAAACACACAAGAACATGTTGTCACACACGCAAACCCACTCAATAAAAATACACACCTCTGATGCAAAACAGGAACCTTTTTCCTTTCCCTCCCTGTGAAGCTACAGCTAGAGGCCTTATTGGCAAGTTCTTCTGTTTCCATGACAATTTTGGTCCATTTTCTTTCTTTTTCTAATTATGCTTTACCTTCACTTGTTGCTGTGTTTATCTTCAAGGTAATGTCAACATTAGAAAGCATCTGTTCTCTGAAACACCAAGAATGAGTTTTGGAAAAGAATCCATATTAGTAGGAATGAAAGTGTGATAAAAAACTCTCACGACAAAAACAACAGTTGGGGTTATTCAGCCTGGAGAAAAGAAGGCTCCGGGGCCACCTTATTGTGGCCTTTCAGTATATGAAGGGAGCTTACAAGCATTGTGGTTTTAAGTAGCCAGAATTTTTTATTAGCTGGGGGGCTAGGAGAGAGGCTTCTTTAAGAAGCTGCTGGAAATTTCTCCATTTTAGTACAGCTACTGTTAGCTCCAAGTTAGCCAAGGTCAGCTGGTAACACCTCTGTGATTACATATTTAAGAAGGAGAAGAAAAAAAACGCTAGGCAGAACATCATGGCCACTTAAAAGAGAGGAGAGCGAGAAGTTTGATTGACACCAAGGACGGAGAGAAGGAGAAAGAGAAGACACCTTAAACACTAAAATAGGGCCCCAGCAACCCGTGGGAAGACCATAAGAAGTGAAGACTCACCTGCAAACCCGTGGAAGACTGGAAGACTCCATGCTGGAGCAGATAAGTGCTGGAAAAAAGAGAGGCTGTGATCCTGTGGGATGTTTGATGTCCATGTCTGGAGTGGGGGCCTGATAGAGTCCTGTAGGCCGTGGGAAGAAGAGACTCACACTGGAGCAGCAGAGCAGCATTTCTTGGGAGGACCAGTGGCCTGTAAGAACCTACACTGAAGCAGCCAAGCAGCACCTGAATGACTGCACCTATGGTAAAGTGACT
>WEIV01029910.1:271950-288238 GCA_013390005.1 Calyptomena viridis | reverse complement strand
CCTGTTTTGCTTGTGAAATAGTTAATAAAATGTTGCTTATAATCCTTATCACAAAAGTTGAGGGGTTTTTTCCCTTCTCTCAGAAATTTTGGCTGTGTGTGAGTCTTTGGCATCTGGCCAGAGTCAAACCATAACAATGAGGAAGATGGAGATACACCTTCTACCAAGATCTGTATAAACAGAACCAGAAGCAGTGAAAGAGGATTGGTTTAGATTGGACAGAATGTGGCATTTGTTAGGGTGAAAGTGATGAGATAGTGAGACATTGCCTGGAGATCTTGTGATTATCATATTCCTGGACCTATTCAAGGTCAGGTTGGATGGGGCTTTGAGCAACCTCATCTGGTTAAAATTGCCCCTGACTATGGCAAAGGGGTTGCTCTAGATGATCTCTAAAGGTCCCTTCCAACCCAAACCATTCTATGATTCTGCAATTCATACAGGTGAGCACATTTGTATGCTGCACTCTGTTTCTCATCCCAAGCCCTAAGGCCCTTTCTGTCCACCTCCAGGACATATTTCCTGACCTATTCCTTAGTTAGTTGTTGACAGTACAGAAGGAATACAAACAGACTGTCTGAGCATGTAGGTGTAGGCATGAGGTTTTGAAAATCAAGGCCTGTCTGGTTTGTACCTGGTGAGGCACGCGAAAGGAAGTAGACATTGCTTGTTTAAGTATGCAGGTTACAAAAGGAAGGCTGGGGAAAATATGGGCCTTCAGCTGAATGGAGCCAGAGCACAATATGTCCTCCTGGTTGTAGTTCCAATTCTTGGGATTAAAGGGGTTACCAAAAGCTTTACACGGAAAAGAGAAAGTGGCAGCAATAGGCTATAAAAGGCTCAGAGAAATGAACGGCATTTGTCAGTGACCTGTGCTGGTAGACTTCAGCAGGAGCTACGTCTGTTGCATTAGAATTCTCTGCAAAGGCCATCAGTTTACATGGTTTAATTATAGTTTTGCAATCCACTAAATATAGTGTTTAGTTATAAATTTTGGAATAATTTCTCTCTCTTTCAGGGTAAATGAAGTTAATAATTGATTTGCAAAATGGTTTGTGAATAATTATGCTCAGTGTTGCTCCTCATAATGCGGTTAAAAAAAACAAAAAAAATTTAAAAAGCTAATTTCCTAATAGAAGTCTCAACACAGAACTACCACCTGTCTATTCTGACTTTCAATCATTTGAGCAATGTGAGGTTTAATTTTTTTAAGCCTGTCAGCTGAAAGTATACTGCTAATTGGCAATGTGTTTCGTTAGAAAAACTCGGGTTATTTTCTCCATATGCAATTTTCTATGGAATAGAAAATGAAAAGCTTTAGGACACTTTAAGGAAAAAAATCCTGATGTAGCTAAGGAGTGTTCGTGATTTCTTGAGTGACACAGAGACTTTCTTTCCCATGCTTTTTATTGCCAGAAGATGGTGTGCTTCCACCACATCATGCTGCAGTCAGCTTGAGGAAGGGATTTTGTCTCCAATGTAAAATCATCTCTCCTCATAACTTAAACCATAGTTATTGAATATGTGGTAAAAATGCACAGTTCATACTTAATGAATGCACTCATTACTGTATTTTCAGGCATAATCTGCTTCTACTTTCAGTGAATTTGTAGACATGGCAATTTTATCAAAAGAAGTTTATAAAGTAATTTTAAAATAAATGTTGAATTATTATTTGGTTATGACAATATCTTTAAGTGAAAAGAATGGACAATAAAGATTTAAACTACTTGAAGACCCTTAATATTTTAAATATTGTTCAAGTGTTTGAAATGTTCACACACAAATATCTTCTACTTGGTTTCCTATTCTTTAATGCAGACCTCGCTGAAATTTTTCTGTTAAAGCTGGTTTTGATGTTAAACATTTTATTCTATAAAAGGTGTAAATATTTGATTTCTGTGTAAAATAATAAACTGAAACTGAAAAATTTTGATCCACAATGTTCTAGATATTAGTAAAATGTCACAGTCTTCAAAAAGAAAAAAATTCAGACCTAGTAGAACTGCATTATCACAGTATGTTCACATGCATGGTGTGTAGGGGTCTTAAATTGAAATTTGCTCTTTTATCTTTCCTATCTATCTTTCTATCTATATATTTGGAGTTGTTCATAGACAGAGAAGGAATAAGAAAATAAACTTTCCTTTTTAGATCTTTCTGATTACCTTCTTAAATTTCTTAAAGCACATTGTTTTTATAACCAGCGTAATTTATAATAATTCATATTTATATATCTTATTTTTAGGTCCTAATAAGAAGTGACGTTTAGGAGGTAGCTTTATGAAGACTACTACTTCTAGGTGTGAGTGGCTGATAGGTTGAATCCTAGAATCCTAGAATGATAGAATAGTTTGGGTTAGAAGTGACCTTAAAGACCATCTAGTTCCAACACCTCTGTCATGGGCAGGGGCACATTTCACTAGACAAAGTTGCTCAAGGCCTCATCCACCAGGACTTGAACACTTCCAGAGGAAGGGCATCCACAACATCTCTGGGCAATCTGTTCCAGTGCCTCAGAACCCTCACAGTAAATAATTTCTTCCCAATATCTAAACTAAACCTGCCCTCTTTTCAGTGTGAAACCATTCTCTTGTCCTGTCACTACATGCCCTTATAAATAGTCTTTCTCTAAGCAGAAGTAAACCTTTTGGTGTCTTTGAAGATTTTATAACATTCAACTCATGTTTGTGTCTTTAAAATGAGAAAATTATAGAATGAGCACTACTGTTGCATGGCTTTTACTCATTGGAAACTCCATACACAAATAGCACATGGATGACGCAGTAACAACAACAAAGAAAAAGCTTGGTTGGCAATGTGTGGAAATTTGCTTTGGTCGCCTAGAATGGTGGTTTCTGTTTTTCTTGGACTTAATGTCTAAGTTGCTGGGACAATTATGCTGAACAGGGAAGTACAGAGCACTGACTAACGCACTACAAAGAATTACATGGCTATCTAAATTAATAGATTGTAAAGAAAGGGGATTGGCATGTGGGGGGTTGATGGATTTTTTATTTTCATGTATTTGTTTATCTTAAAATGATAAAGCAAAACAATTATTAATTGAACTTGTAAAATCACAAGATATTTTGTTACAGATTTTTCAACATCATATTTAAAAACATCTCAGCTTCCCAAGGAAGAATTACTGAGAGTGCAGTACAGCTAAACCCAGACAGCCTTGCAATTTATTGGAGAGCTGATAGCAGTGATGTAACAAGACAGACTTAGACATAAAACCAGTTTTTGTCACTGGAATCCTGTGACATCTGTCATCAGAAGATTTTACACAGGTTTATAAATGAAACCAGTGAAGGAAATTAAATACTCCTGCTGCCCCGTTTATTTCAGGGGTAGCAACTATACTAATAAATAGAAGCGTTTATACACAAATAATCAAAGCCAGCTGCAGAGTGGGGCAGTGCAAGTATGTCATATTCTGAATGTCGGACACATGAAATGGAATAATAAATTTATCTTGTCAATAAGAAAGAAAATTTAAATAAGTCTTTGTAGAAAAATATAGTAAGTTTGACAAAACCAGCTTTAAGTCTTCGTAAATACTGCACTGATTGAAATCTATTGCAATTTTTGGGCTTCTAGCCCATTTTTGTAGCTTTTTTAGGTAAATCTTTAGAAGTAGACCACAGACTACTGACTGAACACCATTACAGTATACTATTGACAGAGTAGTTACTACATGGTTCTTAAGGAAAAGTACAGAAAGAGAGCATATACTAAATCTGGAAAACATTTAATACACAGATGTGTTTCCAAAGAGGCCTCATTTTACAGCACCGTATCATGAATTAGCTGAATCCGAGTAACTTCTAAGCAAAATCATACTCTGTTCGTGTTTTGTACTTTACCCCAAATAATAAACTCTCTTCAGAAGCCTCCTCAGAGGCTTCTCTTTAAAAGTCTTCCTCATTGATGCTTTTCAAGTGCCAAAACAAACTCTGAGTTGTCTGCAAAAGGCAAGACAGATATATAGTTAATTAGCATTTTGGAAAAAGTTATTCATTTAACACAAAGCAGAAAGATCATCAGTCTGTTCCAGAGTGGGGAGGTTTCTTGTTTTGTGGAGATATACCCAAAGGAATAGGATAGCTTAGCTCTTCCACTATGGCAGTCTGGTGAATGAGGGAATAGAGACATTTAATTTAATGCTTAAGTCTGAGCCCATCTTTAAAATCAAATATCCTTGAGGGCAGTAATGAAAGCACTAGCACAAGATACCCTACCCCTCATGAAGGGTGGGCACATCTCATAATGCAGCTATTGCAACACGTTAAAAAATTGCACTAACTGCTTAATAATATACACTTTTAATTTTTTAAGTGTTTGTAAAGAGGAGAATGACAATGTCCTAAACATAATCTACAGCCAGCTTTTATGAAATGACAGTGTTCTGTGAGGAAGACAAAATTAGTGCCAGCTAATCTCTATACACTCAAAAAGAGGATCCTCCTTCCACCATCATTTGCTGTGGCACATGCTATTCAACAAGAAGAGCATTTGCTAAGATACCCTGATGTGGCTTTGGAGGCAGCTTTCATTGACACACTAGATACAAATTTTCTTTCCCTCAACTCTTCCTTAGATAGAGGTAAGCATTAAAACAATTATTTAAAATAATTTACAAGCAGTAAGAATAAAATATTATTCTCAGCACCCTCATGCTTATACCATCCATGCTGTGAAGAGGAGAGAAAAAAAATAACACCTTCTAGAAAATGCAGAGGAATAAAGTTTTTAGTGTGTCTTCACCAAAAAGGCCTCCTTGCCATCAAAGCATCAGCTGACAAATTGCAATCATGGATTTACCAGAGGACTGGTATCAGCAATGTTAAGTCCTGCCTTGTCTTGATTCCACACACAGCTCTGTACAAGACCACACAAGGTGCTAGCATGGTGTCAGGGAAGCAGGAATAGGAGGCAAAGGAAGGTAAAAGCAAGAGCAAGATGACCATGGGGACAGCAGTGTTGTCAGAGCTTTGGGATCCACCCAGTACTGATAGTAAAGAAAACTCTCTGTTTACCCACAGCCTGGGTAGTGCTGTCCCTACCAAATACGGGCTCAAGGAATATATGCTATGTCCCCATCACATAGCCCTGACAACAATCAAAGAGCATTGCATCCACTTACAAGGTATTGCTCCAGATTGTGGCCACTGCACTATAAGGAAATGGCATAAGCACTGGGAGAAATCTAGAGGAGATCACTGGAAATGGCAAATGTCTTTGAAAAAGCCATTCATTAAGTAAATTTGAAGGAATTAGATTCAATCAAACTTGAAAAAATAAGCTAATAGCTTCTGGTATAAAACCTTGCTATAAAGAAGATTTGTGATCAATTTGTGTTCATTTATTCACAAAGTTCAGTGTAATTGGCAAGGGAGGAGTTTTGATTATATAGAAGAGGACATTTCTTAGCTATAAGGACTGTGACACAGTGGAACTATTCCATTAGAGTAGTTCTGAGGGGTCTTTGATCAGCTTTAATAGGTTTAACAAATACCCAGCTAGGACAAACTGAAACACTTCAGCTCAAGGAGTTGAACTCTGCTAGTCTCTGTTGGAATTGCTTTCTCTGACTTTCTAGGACTTTTTCAGGCCCTGAAGAAGAAAAATGCATGATATTAAATCTGTTGTGTGATGATGGATGAATGCAGTCATTCCTGTGTCCCATAATCTAGAGCACTAAATACCGTTTATTTGAGCTTGAAGAGGAAACGCACGGTTTACTTTGTAATATCTTGAATGCTAATCTATGAAGTCAAGTGAGAGCAGCCATATGTGAGCATGATACACAGTCATAAAACAACCTGTCTTGGAAAGATTGCTAATTAGTGATGAGTTCCTTGGAATCATAAGTAACCTTTGGCATACAACTAGTCTGTAAAGCAAGGCTGCATCAACTAGTGAAGGTGTACAGGTCATCATATTCCTTACCACGGGAGCTAGAAAAGATCTGGTGATGGAGAAGCATCTCTCCCACTGCGCCATGTTGCTGGTCATGAAACTATGCCTTCTGTTAAAACAAGTTGACTTTCCTTTGAAGGCCTAAATAAATAGAGAAGATGAATTCTACCAGCAAGGCCCATCTGTACCCTGGTGATTTGAAAGGTGGGTGCTTCTGCTTTTCTCCATTCAGTTGAAGAACACAGTACCTTCTCAGGCTTGTGTTAGTGCCACTTCTTCCATAGAGGCCCTCTATCCCTGCAGCAATTTCTAGCAGGAGTCAATCATTCTTACTACTCACTGTCACTTTCTTCTGCCTTCCATTCCCCTCTCCCTGTCTCTTGCTAATCTGACAGGAATATGTTTCTTTTACTTTGGTTAAAATGTTCCACTCTGAGCACTGCAGCTGGTCTTGTACGTAACAGGACACATCTTTCAATGAGTGTGTTATAGAAGCCATGAGGACAAAAATAGTGCTAACCAAAATGTAATTGCACAGGGTGGAAAGAACATGTGCAGAAGATTAGTACAGTGTGGCACAAAGAAAACTGAATCAAGGACATAGAGAATACTCTTAACAAAAATAATTAAAAAGACAACCTACAAAATTTTAAAAGGTTGCTGCCTTAATGATACCTAGCAATATGAAGCAGCAGATCAAATTGTGCTAACAAAACACCACCCAGCCTGTGTAAGAAACCATGGTTTTGAAATTTAGCCAAGATTTATCTGGAGCTGTGAGCAATCAGATACTCTCTGAAATCCACAATGTCATCTTGTTTTTACTAAAAACACTGGGCATTTAGCTTTCCATGAAAAGGGAATTGGTTCCTTCTCTATTTTTGTAAATAATTATTGGTTGCAATGGTATATAATTATTGCACTAAACCAACTTTGTTGCATATACAATTGAAGCAGAAATAGTGTTTGTGTCATTAGCAGGCTAAAGATGAAAGACCTCTGCTGACAGTTGTATGGCTAGCACATTTGCTCCCCATACCATAGAAAGTTTTCAGATCCTCCTCTAACCAGTGTTCATCTGTAAACACTACCTTAGACTGGATTCAACTCAAAACCTAAACTGCCTGAATGCAGATATGTTTCCTACATCCCAAGGAAACATTTTATGGTTTCTCACTTGGGACATAATGCAAAATCACAGATGGGACTCTAGTGCTACCTATTATTAAGTCCCTGTTCTGAGTTGTTTATCATGTTGCCAAATTAAATTAACCATTTAGGCTCAAATTTTCCACCGTGGCTGTCTGATTCAGACTAAGTTTTATTTCCAAGAGGGAGAGAAGAATAAGAAAAAAGTTGTTTTGCCCAAGTGGAGAATTGCCTGATATGTGTGACTTCACACATACATTCCTTTATGAAAGAAGGTTAAAAATCTAGGTGGAATACACTTTTTAAAAATCTTGTCACCCACTTCCAACCCAGGCAAAGTGGGAGCGATACTTTTCTTTCCAGTCATGTGGAGAATAGGAGCCTGAAACCAGAGAAACAACCCACAGTAAGGCTGTGAGTGAGGAAGAGCAGCTTCTCAAAGAGTGGAGCACATCCTTTTTCAGACAAACAATGAAGTTAAAGAACAAGCACAGGAAGGCCTGAGGGAGATAAAGGAAAGGAATGGGGACATTTAAGACAAATTCAATTACATTGACAATAAAAATAATTAAGGTTATATAACTTTCATGTCTAGCACATCCCATATTTTTAAGTCCTTGACTTTGTAATTTTAAAGTTCTCTTCATGTAATATTTTTAGATGTATTTTAATTTATGCACCTGCAAATAGGGCATTTTAGTCACTTGGGCCTTGTAATACTGAGCTAACCCCAAAAGCTTTAAAATTCTGGGTGGAAAACCCAGGCTCTGTGACGAAGATGGTGCACATGGTGCTATATCAAACCTGGCAAGCTCTAGCTTCTTGGTGGAAAATAAATTTGAAACCTAGGCAACTGCCAGTGACACCTAGACTTTGAACTAGAGGTAGCTTATATTTACCAGTTTTTAAACAAAACCGGCAGTTTAGTGACTTTACATTTACCAGCTGTTACCAAAAAGCCTTAGAAGTAAACATAAGAGGTGAGAAATTAATAATCTCTGTTTCCCATTCCATGAGTGAATCCTTTAGTCACTGATTTATATGATTCTCCTTTTTTTAAGTACCTCTGGCCTAATAAACTTTGAATTTTTAATTCTACATTGAAGGCTCTTAGCCCTCTCTACTTGCCTTTTCCTCTTTTTCTCCCTTTACCCCCAGAAAAATATAGTCTAGCATGTACCCTTATTTCATAGCAAAGGCAAATTTCTAAGAAATGTTTATCAGAGTTTTTCAAGCATTATCATATTATGAGGGAAAAGGTGGATGCAATTAAAATCACTGATTTTATAGAGAAATAGCCACGATCTGTATGTATTGTGAGTGATTTAATCTTGTTAGTGTGTTTTGATTTCATTAGGAAGAAAAGTTTGAAGAACCAATAGCTTAGTGTTGATTCTTTCTAGTTTAGGACCTAATGGTACTTGTGTGTGACTGTGGCATTGCTCTGCTCAGAGACCTGTTGTGCCAAGCATGTTCCTACAGGAAGAGCTTCAAAATCAAAAACCAGATTTAAAGCAGTTTCCATGTTGAGTGGCTGCTGAGCAAGAGATTTTCAGGTTCTATTACTTTATTTAAATGTAAGCAAATTCTTTGTTGGGTTTGACCCCAGCTGTCATAAATCAAGACTGTCCAGTCATTTTTTGTTAGTGTGGTTAGCATGATGCATCTCTATTTTTCTTAGAACTGACTCTTCAGAGTTAATGGTTACCCTCATCAGTGGGAGTCCTCAGAATCCCCTGGATAGATCTTATGGCTCCCTCCTGTCACTTGAGGGCCAGCTGTTGGATTAGACCAGGTATAACAGAACTTTACACAGACAGGTATTGGAAAACTTCCAAAGACAGAGACTGCCCATCTTCCCTGGCAGCCTGTCCCACTGCTTGCCTGTTGTACCAGCAAAACAAGTTCTTCTTATATGTATCAAGGACTTCTCTTATTTCAGCATATTCCTGTTATCTGTCATTCTTCTGCCATGCATGGCTTTGAAGGGCTTGACTACTTCCTCTTAGTCCTCTCCCTGTAGCCACCAGCGTGGCCGTGACGTGCTTCTGAAACTGTCTCTGTACAAGAACAAAGAAGTCTCACTGCCTCAGCCTCTACTCACAGGGCAATGCTCCAGCTTTCATCATCCTGATGGCCTCTGCTGAATTTGCTCCAGTTTGCTGATGCCTTTGCTGAACTGGGGGCATAAAAGTGCATGCAGTGCTCCAGGTGGTCAGGTAGGGTGGTCCACCACTTCCCTCGAGCTAGGTTACTTACCAAGCAGAAATACTGTAAAGTATTTCAAGAATAAGGTTTCTGTTATTAAAAGAGAGGAAGAATTTACATATTCTGTTTTATTCCTTTCTTTCTTTTTTTCTTAACCATTTCTATTCCCCTATCCTCATATGATTAAACTCCACTGACTTCACAATGGTGATATATACAAAACTAAGACAGTTTTTGTATGCAGAAGATTGCCTGTTTCACTGTGGTGTAATTCCTGTACATGATCATTATATGTAGTCATCTTCCTATGTCAATGTTATTGACATTCTGCTAAACAATCATCCTGTAATTTTACTTTGAGAAGTCAAATCTTCCATACCATCTTTTCTGTTAATGGTACAGTTTCTATAAAGACCCCACATGATAATACAATACCTCGTGCAATTCTAGTTACGTTATTGTGGTGAGCCATACAAAGAAAGATTTGATTGAAGTTATTGGCGTATGCATTTTTAAACTTCAAAAGTTATTCAGTGTATATAAAGGATGTAAGCACGTGGAAATGCTTATATCCTGCTGTTCTGGATTTAAAACTAAAGCAAACTAGGTTCTGTGGAGGACTAGGCAATCACAAACCATAAGAAGTTCAACTAGGGAAAGTGCCAAATTCTACACCTGGCATGGGGCAGCCCTGGATGTTTGTATAAACTGAAGAATGAGATGCTGGAAGCAGTGCCACAGAAAGGGACCTGGGGGTCCTGGTCAACAGCTGAATATGAGTCAGCAGTGTCCTGGCAGCCAGAAGGGCCAATTGTGTCCTGGGGAACATCAGGCAAAACACTGTCAGCTGGTCAAGACAGGAGATTGTCCTGCTCTGCTGTGCACTGGTGCAGCCTCACCTTGAATATTGTGGCAGTTTTGGGTGCCACAATATAAGAAAGATATTAAGATATTAGAGACTGTCCAAAGGAGGGCAGCAAAGATGGTGAAGGGCCTTGAGGGGAAGCTATATGAGAAGCAACTAAGGGCACTTGATCTGTTCAGGCTGGAAAAGGGGAGACTATAACTCCCATTGGAACTTATAACTTCCTTGTGAGGGGAGGAAGACGGACAGGCACCAATCTCTGCTCTGTGGTGATCAATGACTGAACCTGAGAGAATGGCCTGAAGTGTGTCAGTGAGGTTTAGGTTGGATATTAGAAAAAAGTGTTTCACCCAGAGAGTGGCTGGGCACTGGAACAGGCTCCCCAGGGAACTGGTCACAGCTACAAGCCTTCCAGAATTCAAGAAATGTTTGGATGATACTCTCAGGCACATAGTATGACTCTTGAGGATGTGCAGCACCAGGAGTTGGACTCAATGATCCTTCTGTGTGCCTTCCAACTCAGCATATTCTGTGATTCTGTGATTCTATTCCTTATGTATATTCCTTACTTTAAGTAGTTTTAAATGCAGTATTAAAAAAAACAATAGTGCACAACTGCATTTATATATTGAATATTTATGTAACCTCTGCTAGGGAACAGCAGGTGAATATGACAAAAAGATGTCATTTGGTGGTTTCCAGATCAAAATAAAGCTTGTTGTCAAAGTGAAATCAAAATTATAACCATTGCTTAATCTCCCTGCTAGGTTTTCATTCCCTGCAGTTTTATACCTTTCAGCAGAAATAAGAATTTTCGCCAAGTTAAAGTGCTAGCAGATTCAGGTGTTTTACACCTTCTGCACTGTGAAATGATCACAGCACAGAAATACAAAGTAGGGAGCACAGATGGAAGAACTAGCAGCAAGTAACATTTCACACGACATATCTTGATGAAGAAGCATAAACAAAGTGTCCATGTCCACTTTTCTGTCAATTAACCAGTACTACTAACAAGAAGAAAAAAAATATAGCCTATTCATAGTAAATAGTAGGCAAATTGGGAAATTAGACCTTGATGAACATAGCTGGAATTTAGAAAGTTTATAAAGGCAGAGATAGAAGTGTGTGTGTATATATATATATATATATACACACCTCTACTGACTATAGGTATATGTAAAAAAATGTGAAAAATGCATATATGTAGAAAAAGTATAAAGGTACATATTGCAAGAGTCAGTAAGTGACTGCTTGCTGCCTTTGAAAGTAAACATACCTACCATGATTGAAAAAAAAATGAGGGTAATCGAAGAATATATAATTTTTACTACACTTTCTTCTTTGCATTCCCAGTGTGACAAAGGATGAATCTCTGTATTCTGACCACAAAATCAGGAGTAGCCATTATGTAGAGACAGAGAGAATTTCAGTTAGAGAAATAGCTTTTCCTTCCTGATGACAATGTTCCTATTGTAGCCATTCGAAGTGTATTCCTGCTGTTCTCTGGAACAAATCTTTCCTTGCTCTTGGAGATAAAAATTACTTTCTGTTCCATTCTTCTTATTTGACCATCCTTCCCATCAAAATAACGTAGCCCTTTTTAATGCTTCCTTTTAGAATATGCACAATATCCACGCTTCTTACTGAGCATATATATTAAAGACAATCAGATGGATGGGAATACTGAGCTAAACTATTAGCATTTCTTTGTAGAAAGTAACCTTTTATTTTATTCATTTCTTTACGTCTTTTAAGTGGTTTTTAATTTCTGAGGGGTCATCATGTCTTTCCGCAGTGCCTTTGGATCAATGCAAAGGAGTTTCAGAAAAAAAAAAAATCTGCAAAAACCCTTCAGTCACAGGAAAGAGATTACTGTTTTGTTGATTCTTCCCTCCATGGGAGAAGTTAGTCACAATAAACTTTTAAATTATGATCTTTTGCTCTGATATAATTAAAATAACAAATGTTGAAATACCTGCACTCTGGTTACCCCTCAGCCCACTCTGATAAGAGTTATGATTTCTTGCAAAGGCATGGTTGAAAATACTCATTCCTTGACCTTGAATGGCTTTCAAACCATTTATGAACTTACATTAGGAAAATCTGTCAATGACCTAGCCTCAAATTTGTCAAACCTTGGGAGTACAGGTTGTTGTAATTCCATATCCACCTTGTACTTGTGAATTTGAAAGAATGTCTGTTCAGGCCAAAATTTTATTAATTTTGTTTACCATTTTTTCACTTATCCCTTCCAGTGAGGCTTCTGGTTGTTCTTTGGTTGCAATATCATCATTAAATAGATCTACTAAGAACTAATTTCTATATTGCTAATTTTGGAATAAATAGGATAGGCTAAGAAAGCTAATGAAATGCTGACCCTTTCTCAGAGTATGCACCTTTGAGAAGAGCATCTAGCATAAAATCTTAGTTCTGAAATCATAAAATAGTCTGTAATATTGAATAAAGAAATCTCAGTAAATTGCTTAGTAGAAAGAAAGGCTGAAGTGAAGGTAGTTCATATTAGTAAGAAACAAAAGGAGAAGTTCATAATGTACATAACAGTGAACTGTATGTTAAGACTTCCAAGTGAGATTAACAATTTAGAGCAGTTTGAAATTAGAAGCAGTGGCCTGATGCGAAGGAATCTTTATGTTGCAGGAAGATGTTTAAGTCTTTAAAATATTCTTCCTGAAAGGCTGAGTGATGAGAAGCACCGGTCTTTATAAAAGCATTCCTTATGCCAGTAGGTGGAAGTAGGTATTTTGCAAGTCTTTTGTTTTCTTCCCTGCAATGCAGATGGGAATGCCAGAGGAAATTTACAGTAGACCTTCGCCAAAGTATTCCAGTATCTGAGTGGTTGTGCGGTGAACTTTGAATGGGACATTTAAAAGGTAAATTAAAGGACTTTAAACCAGAAATCAGAAGAGAGAAAGCCCATCTCCCCATGGGTTAGAGATTCACATTTTGTTTTATCCAGCAAGTTTTGAGTTCTATTTAATAAAATGGAATATTTTCTAACAGAAATTTATGTCATTTTTATGTTCAGCTGACAATATTATTCTGAGGGGCAGAAAACACGAGTTTAATTCAACTTTGGGAAAGAGAGCAAGTAGATTTATCTATGCAACCAACTGGATACACACTCTAGCTGTTTGACTATGGGAACAGTCTTCCTAAGGTGTGATTGATAACCCAAGTCTGACAGTCTTTAAGGGTATTTGGATATTTCCCTTATAATATGTTTTCACTTTTTGTCAGACAGTTCAACTAGATTATCATTGTAGGTCTCTTCCAGCAGGAACTATTCTATTTTACTCTATTATATTCTGCTATTTCCTATTCAGATGGTAGATATTTCCAAAGTCTATAACATCATATTTCTGTCATATTTAATCTTTCATTTTGAAAAGTGAAATGACATGTAGCACAGAATTAATTACACTTAAATTTATATGTAATAGCATGTATCAGAGATGGTGACCTAAGGCTTCTTTAGGAATCTTGTCTAAGTCAAAGACATTTAGCTTGTAGACATCTATATTTAGGAAGGACAAGTCCCAGGTGTTGTTCTGGTGTTCTACAGAAATTTAGGCCTGGTCCAGCCACCCAACTCCTTGACTCTTCCAAGATGTCAAGAGGCAAAATTTCAGAAAGTGTGGTAGGCTCTGGAATCTAAATTATTAGTTTAGACTGGGTCAGATTAGTCTGATTACTTTCCTGGAGCATAAATTTTCAGTGCAGTAAAAGAAGATCTTTTCACATCTGGCAAGAAACATTTCAGCAGATGCTACTGTTCAAGTGTCATTTACTTGGATTTTTTATGTACAGAGAAGCAAGGTGCAGAAAGCTGAAAGTAAGATATCAATCAGAAACTATGAAAATTCATAGTTAAAACAGATAAACAAAGAATCTTGATCCAAAATGCAGTGAAAACCATTAAAGTCACCTTGCATGACATCATTTACCTCTGGGACTGCTCCCAGAGGCACTGACATATTTACTTCTATTTCTACCTTTGCTGATTTTCAGAGACCATACTTTGTAGATTTCCTTCTAGTATTAATTCAGGCAGATAACCAGCTCATTTTAATTCATCCTTTTTTTTTGATAGAATAGTGTTTGATGTAAATTGAATATTCTATTTGATGTATACAACCATAAAAATCTGTGACCTTATAATTAAAAAGGTTCAGCATAAATAAGCCGCTATACAAGACTTCCTGGAGTGCGAACAGGAAATGTGGCGTTTTATTCATCTACATACCAGGCTTTAACAGGCTTTGTACTGCAAAATCTCAAGAGCTTGTGAGTAATTCAGTAACGTAATCCTTGAGGCATTTAAAAATATTTAAATTGGCCCACTTTTTTTTTCAGCATCAGCAAAAGTTTGCTGCTTTTTTACTTGTACAATTAAAACTTACCAGTCAAACTGTATGTCAGTCTAGTTCCAATATAATTTCATAGTAAATCAAACTCATCAAGAAGAGCAATTCCAATTCTGACTGTGCTCTCATGCTGCCATGATTCATTAGTTACAGTACCAATATTCACAGAAAATGCATATGCAGCACTGATATGGGGAGAACTGAGAGTTAGGTTGCAACACTCAGAATTACTTGAAACTTCACATTCAGAGTATTTAATTTCAGAAATGAGGCAAACCACACCCTTGCAAGTAGTCATAGCTCAATAGTTCATTTTCAATCATATCCTATATTACAAAGAGATGGCTCAATCTATTATGCTATTACATATTTCAGATTGTTGGTAATGGAAAGAAGGTCAAAGTATATAAGCTTTTCTTGGACGACACGAAATATTCCTTACAGGTCTTTACAATACTTACTACATCTTTGTAAATTTCTCACTGTCACTACTTTACACCTCCTAAAATTCTGTAGCTGCTTTTCTGATTGCTCCAACAGTAAATACCTGAAACATCTGGATAATTCAGCGTACTCTGTAGCAGTAATTTTTTTGTTTTTATCCCGCCTTTGCCATTTCAAAAAAATAATTCATTTCTGTGGTTTACATCCTCACAAACCATTTACACTTTTATGTTTATGTCCATTCTTCAGTAGCCTAAATCAAAATCCAAAAGCTTTCAGCGTTGCTCAGCAAAGATATGTCCATACACACACAGCAGTTAAGGTCCTCACACTGCATTGAAAAAGGCAGGTAAGGTCACTTGTGGACGTCAGTAGGCATTACTGACAATTTTATTTAAGAGTAAATTAATTTTACAAAAGCTTCTTGATTTTACTGGAAAAACCTTACCTGGGGAAAGATTTCAGAATTTCAGAATTTCAGAATTTCAGAAAAAATACCAGACTAGCTCAAATGTTAGTTTTCTTCAGAGTTTATTGTATTGAATAGTATTTGATTCTAGTAAATCTTTCATACTTTGTGTGATATCCTGACTCAGTTCGTGTTGCATATACAAGGTTAGTACACTCTTACAGAAGATTTTTTATTACACTTTCAGGAGACACAATGAGTTATTACCATTCACCTTAGCTAGGAGCTAGGCATTTTTAAAATTATTTTGCTCCTAGTCCTAGGTTCTGGCAGCTTCTGGAACATCTTTCTCCACATATCTCAGCCATTGGCATTTAACTCTTATTTGATAGGCAAAGCTACAAAAATAGACTGGGGGTTAGTATTTAAAAAACTTTTATTTTGTCTCCTGTTCCCCTTTGAGGTGCTACAGAAAAATCTTTCAGCTTACTTTTCCCTGGTGGTGTGTAGCTGATGCAGAGGGCTGGAGAGCTGCTACAGTATGAATATGAGCCACATGTCAGCTAACTCCTGTGCTCCAGGCATGTTGGAGACATTATTTTCTTTTTCCTGGTCAGATGAATTAACAAGCAGTAGAAGAGTGGAAAATGTCTAACTCACTTTAATCTTTCCATTTCTTGTAGGGAAATCATATTACAGAAATAAATTATACCTTTTGGGTTAAAGGAATGGAAGTATTTTTGCAGATCTTTCCTGATGGGAGACCCACAAGTATTTGCCAGTTCTGTTCACAAAACCAGACAAAGAGCAAGTACAGACTGTTCTGCATGTTCTTAAGTATAACAGATAATACTATTCTTAGAAACTCATGCTATAAAAGGAGTTAAATGTTTTGTATAT
>WEIV01029910.1:244927-268968 GCA_013390005.1 Calyptomena viridis | reverse complement strand
TGGTAGGAATCTAGAAACATTTTGAAAGATTGACATTTAAAAGAAAAAAAAATGTATTTTTCCTGAGAAGACTTGGAATATGTTTTGCAATGACTTGCCTGACAAACTCGTTGGAGACTAAATCTGGCTGTGGATATAGTAAAGAAGAGAAGAGGTTTTAAGAGCTCTACAATTTTTAAAATCAACACATATTCAGGGAAGAAAAGACCTAATAAAGGCATGAAAAGTAAAAAGGATTAGAAGAAAAACTTAAAATATATGAAACAGTACATCTAATTTCCTTCCTCACATTGAATTTGGATACCTCTTCTGCATAGTAGATACAGCTTCAAATTTAAGCAACATATGAAAATTTAGACAATTCTAAGAAATAGTGTTCTGAGTATGACTGCTAGGAAATAGGTAAAAATTAATTTAAATCATCCCTCAAAGTTTTTACAGAGACATACATCATAAAACAATATTTTGTGGCTTACTTTTGCACATGTCATATAATTCATGTTTCACTCTTTTTCAAGATGGTGTATGGAAGTTTGTCTTGCAAAACAATTTCAGGTTACTGGTAATTAAACACAGCTTTCANAAGAAAGAATTAAGTTTATCTTTATTTTCTTCTTGATTACCACAAATAATTGTTACATTTGTGGAAATTATTCTGTGCCTCCTGTTTCCTTCTTGCACCTTCCAAATCTTTCATTTTAAGAAATTTGGGAGGCTTTACATATTGGGGAGTTTTAAAAAAAATGTGCGTATATCCTTTTCCATGTTTTAGGAACCTAGAAGAGTATGTAGCGGTTATTATTAAAAAAGGAGACACTAATATGAAGCAAGACCCAATATCTGCAATTGCTCTGTCATATCACCATAAATTTGAGGCAGTTCATCCTGTTTTACCAAACAAGGTTCTCATGAGACGGTGGGACTAAACATTTGGTTGTGGAGTTGGTAAAAAGCAAGAGGTATGTCAGCTTAGGTGTCAGTGATTGTTTCAGAGGCCTCCCAAGCACCCTGAGTGACTTGCAGAGATAGAAGAAGGTTTTTACCTTAGACTCTAGGCTGTTGGTACCTGGCAGCTACCACACCTGGATGTCACTGCAAAATGCTTCTAACATTTGCAGTGCTTTTTGAAGCTCTGACGAGACTCATTCTTCTCCCTCCCATACATTTCTCCACTCCATTCTTCAGCTTTTGATTTATGCGGCAGTCCTCACTTTCGCTATTCAGAAAATGTTTCCTCTTATATTAACTCAAACACTAATGCATGGAAAAAAAAGGTCAGTGACAATTATTGGACTGAGTCAACATTAAGGAGTCACGTGCATAGTAGGAGCAGACATGTAAAATGAAACAATAATGAAGTCCATATTGCAACATTCACTTCAGACTACCACTAGTCCAGTCCTGAGGACTAGAGGCTCACTACAGTTTGGCACATGTTAAGAGTACATTTTTTGTTTCATTTCAAAAAATTCATTTCTAGAAGGAATCTAGATTGTGTGCTCTGTCTCAGAGCTCTGTGGCATGACTCGAAGCACAGCAAGTTGGGCTAACTGGGAGACTTGCTTGAATATCACTTCTTATTTTAACGAAGACATTAACACAGATGCATCCTTAGATTTCCTATCCTAGATCCAAAAATCAGACTGAAAGGTTGGAACTTGTCAAACTGGAATTTCAGGCTTGTAGAAATTATTTGGCTTTTCATTCAAATTTAGATCTCAAGATTTTGAAAACTGAAACTTTTAGTTGAAGAAAAACCTGTATTCTATCTAATTCTGTCCCGGTCTGCCAGCTATGTGGAAATGGGACAATTCATGAGAGAATTCAAACTAGCTGCATCAAGTTGCACTCAAGGCATTTCACAAGCTCTTTTTTTTTTTTTGGAGGTTTTCTCATCTCTTCAGCTCTGCTCTGAAGTCTTTCATCCTTGCTCAGAATGAAATCTCCACTGGCACTTAAAATCTTTGGAGAGAGAATGAACAGTAAAGCATTAATTTACACTGTTAATTGGTGTATAAATTAAACATGTTCTCTTGAGAGTAGCTGCTTCTCAAGTCAGATTTTCACAAGTAAAGTTATACTGGAATTTCTGCAGCAATATGCCTTTCCCTTCAATTTTCTGCAGCAAAAATGAAGAAAAATTAGTTAGCAAAATGACATTCAGACAGGAGGAAAAGTGGGATAGCAGAGGACAGGCATTAGTCGATTACAAGTAAGTTAGTTTCTGATAAATTTTTTTGCTATGTCACAGAAACAGCAAGTCTGAATCAGAAAGTATCTTTCCCAATCAGTTTACCATTTTTCAGAGTTGCCTGAATTTGTAGTGTGAGGCTGTGCCTTCATCTTCTTCAGTGCTTGCCCCTCAGTCCCAGTAGCATGGTTTCCTGTGCCACCACTAGCAAACACTGAAGTAAAACTCACAACCCTCTTCTTGTACTGCAGGGTAGGATTGTTTATCATTACTGTGTACTTCTTCTCAATAGGTATTTAGGAAATGTTCCACAAAAAATACAAGAAATCTTATCACTCCCTCCCACAGATTTTAATTTTGGGTTTCTCTACAAAACCCAAACTGGAGAACCAACATCCACTTTTTTTAACTCATTGCATCTCCCCAAAACAAACTGAAAGGGGTCTTTCCTCATGACACTTTCCATAGCACTTGAATGCAGAAAGATCACCATACCAAACTCATGATTTTCTTCAACTCTGCCCCAGTGCCTTCTTGCCATAACAAGGCAGCATCTGAAGAAGCTGGAGTTCCTCTGACAACCACCATGGTCCTTTCTATCGGTCATCCTACCTGCTAAACTAACATGCAACATCAGTCTCCCGGTAGCTAACACACACAATACTGACTCAGTCTGACCAAAGATCTGATTAGGACACTTCTCCACACAGGAAATACCAACTCAAAGGAAGTGTATGCAACTGTAGAAATTTTCTCCTCTCAACAATTTGTTGGAAAGAGCACAAACAGGTTTTCACGGAAGTNGGTTTTCATGGAAGTCGATCTGATGTTCTGGCCTGTCTGTTGAGGGTTAGGGAAAGTTTTAACAGGGAGGTTGCTTGAAGCACTAAATATTCAGCATCTTTTTGATTTTCCATTCTTAATTTACTTCTTGGAGTCTCATGTAGACACAAATACTTTCCAAACCTGAAATCATATGCAAAGTAGAGTTACATCATGCAGACCAGTCCTAACCAGTGGCTGGTTTGAGCTGAATATGTAGTAAGCAGAGGCTAATAACTAGTCATAATTGGTTTGTACCCCGATCATAGCTCTTCTCCTTTTCTGAACTGCTTGACTGAAAATAATTATTCTCTAGGAGCAACCTAGTGCTGGAGTTGTCTGACACCTCAGAAATGGCAGACTTATGTTGTGACCCTAAATGTTTGTACAGGAAAACTCACCAGAACTCATACATAATTTGTAGGGGAATCATTTCTAACATGCAGCACTATTCATCAGACTACCCACGGGAACCCTGTGCCTGCCTGTGGAGGATCTCTGCTGAAAACGTTCTTATGTCCATCAAGGATAGAATAAAAAACATTTCCAAATCTGTAATTGTTGCACAGCTAGGAATAGGACTGAAGCTATGGTAGCATAGATTTCTACTAGCATATCTGAAAAACCTGATCCAGGTCAATTTTTTTCCTGGAGTGACAGAGTAGTCAATGATAGGTCAACCCATCTAGGTAAGCCAAGGGTCCCCATTCAGTCAGAAATAGAAATCTGCTCTACCATCTTCTTTGTGGGAGAGATGGGTGAAAACTTTGTGGATAGTCTTTGCTGAACCACACAGAGCTGTAGGGCTCTGAAAAGCCTTGAAAAATATTCATTCCTCAGTCAATTTCATGGGTGAGATAGACAGATACTTCATCCTGTGCCTGTACATGGCTTAATACAAAACCAGGAGCAGCTGCTGCTCTCACTACCTTGGTAGAACACAATAACCTTCCTATTGAAACTTCAGAAGGTACTAGTTTAGGAAGTGAACATGGCAGTAAATTAAATTTTATTCTGTGTGCAAACTATATGTGGCATTTGGCTTCCTGATCAAATATCTATATTTACATCTCTACAATGCAGGTCTCTACATACGAGTTAGTGTCTTGGGGTGACTTTATGACATATCCCGTATCACCATATAGCCAACTCTAGACCAGGAAAAATGAATCTTGGGCCTTTCTGTGTCTTTAAACTGGGCCCAAGAGCTGAGACAGCAGCTGGAGGAGGAAATTTCCAGCAAGACCCCTGGAATACCCAGGTCCCAGCTGCAGAGCCTTTGGGCTCATTAACACTCCTTCCCACAGCTGCAGGAAATAAGGCATGAAAAGGGCTCCTCTGGCTGGTGTGTTGGAGAGAGGGTGGAGAGTGGAGCTTCTGTGTTTTCTTGAGACTGGTTTCTCTTTGCTTCTGGACTTGTTTGGGACATTAGAACATTGAAACCTCACTGGGAGACCCTTTCACTGGCCTGACCTGCGGGGGGACTGGCCCTACATTTTCTCCTCCATGGCAAAGGAAGAAGGAGATCATATCAACAAAAGGACTCTGAATCTTCCAGGTTCTCTCTTCTCACCGTGGGGGAGGGGGAGTTGTGGCCTCCTTTTTATCAGAGAATATTTATCCCTCTGAACATATTTGTCCCAAACCAGGACAGTTAGGTATATAGGTGTCCATTATAGTCAATTAATCTAGTGAGCTATTTAGACAATCTTAAGTTCACAAGGTCATTTAAGTAACTCCCAACTCTCTCAAGTTTTCTGACTAGATATCTATTGACTACAATGGGAGCTTACACAGCTCGCTTGTATGAAGTTACATGTAAGTGTAGCGTCGTGAATATAGGTTTTGAATCTAACACTGAAATCCACAAAAAATTGAAACACTGGCATTTTTAGTCTCTTTGAAACACATACGCATGTCATGATTACAGTTCATCCAGCTCATGTTACTAAACATTGAATATGATATATTTTGTAAGAGTACATAAAAATGTCCCAAATGTGATGCACACTCAGCCTGCATCTATTTTTTTCTCCTTTTGAAGAAAAAAGAGCCACCAAAACTGTTATCAGACAAAGGCTTTGCATTCAGTCTCATAGATGACCATGAAAACTGAAACATGAACCTTCAATTAATTCGTTTCAGTACCAGTTTCCAGAACCTGGTTATCTTCTGCACAATCTATGTACTGCTTTCACATTAAGATATACTCATACTACATAAAAAACTCTAGTTCACATTCGTACAAACTTTGCAGAAATATTGAAGAAAATATAGCCTAAATTCACAGCTAACTTCAGTACTGCAACACTCAGTGTTCCCAAGGCCTGATTTTCAGTATCATCTGTGGTGCCAGATTATACAGGAGGACTTTCTGTATGAGATCTAGGGAAAAGGTAGCTCCTTATATGAGCACTTACAGCAGTGTCACGTGAAGGAAGCTATGTAGCAATTAATTATGTATCTTTAAAACTTCCATTCAGGTAAGGCTACAGACTGCACTTGCTTTGACTTTGCATTTAACAGTGACTTGTATTTCCATCAAGTACAAGTTTCTGCAAATACATGGTTTCATCAAGTAGACAGTGCAGATGGAAAGAGTACACAATAGCAAATGCCTCCCTTTCCTCTCCCTTTCCTTTCCTCCCTTCCAAATTTTAGGAGCTTGTCCTGTCCTACGCCATATAGAACCAAGAAGAACATATCTTTTGAAGTAAAATTTCCAGGTATCAAAGATTTATAGTTGAGGATCCTAAAGAGAAAGTGATGTTTTCAGGAGGAATTATGAAAGAAGGAAGCAGAAGGCAGTGTCTTAGACACTTAAATTCAGAAGCTATTGAAAATGAAACAGAAAATGGTGGGAGTATGAGTTGGAGGCGAAAACAAAATATATAGATCCAACTACTTAAAGACTGAAGTTTAAGTAGTTTGAGACAACTGTCCTGTAAATTCACACTCTCACTTACTTCCTGGGAATATTTCAAAACAGACAAGCGCTCATGGGCTGCATAACAACCAAGAGAGGTGAATAAAGGGGGGTTTCATATGCGGGGGGTTTGTCCTCAGGGTTTTACTTAACTTAGATCTGTCATACTTCCCAATATTTTTATATTTTGGTGAGACACTGAGTTAGCCATACAATCTATGTGAGTATTCTGTCCAGTAATGGATTGCTGTGATGATTTGACCCAATAGCCTTGTGTATATTTCTGTAGCTCAGTTCTGTGAACTTCTGATCATGTCACATGACAAATGGGGAGAGACTGTTGGGGATTAGTTTAAATACTTAAAATATTATAAGTTGTTGAAATATAAGGGTGTAAAGAAAGGTAAAACAGGTACTCCCAAAATGCCAGGCAGTGGAAGAATTTAGGAAAACTTATTTCTAAAAGCAAGAACACTAAACATAACGGCATGTACACTGGGCACAAAGGAATGCAATGCTTTTTCCCTCTCTAGGCCTTTTTAATGTCTTGCTTGGCCCCTTCCCCACAAGGTCTTCAAGGTTGTCTATGAAAAAGTTATCTTTTCAAGGAGTTAACTCTTCTGCAAGGCAGGAAAAGAAGAAACACCCAAGCTGGCTCTGGGAAAAAATGCCTCTTCTAGGCAAGAAAGACTTCTAAGCAAAATGAGCCCTAACTCCTCATAAAAATTATTGCAGAAAATGGTTTTCTACACTTACAAAGGGGTTCTTTACTGTTAATTTAATTTTTATCCAAGATCAAATACAATTATTGCATGGCTATCAAGATTATAATTATTTATTTATTAGGTATTAGTAAGAAATGCTATTTCATCTTACAAATTTTATTTGTGTTGATGAAAAATAAACACTATGTCATGTCAGAAGTTTTCAAACAGAATTTCAGCTAAAAAGATCAATCAATCTTTGTTTTCCGTTAAGTTTAACTTTAGCAAAAAAATTTAAAAGTTTATTTTATTGAAACAAGTACATATTACTTTTGTTCATCATCTGTGGTCCTCAATGTGTGAATTGTGTGAATATTTTGTGTGGTAAAATCTCTGTGTGTGCAAATATATATGAAATTAATCTATATATGTAAATAAATTACAGAAAATGTTTTAATTGCATTTCGTAATATCACTTTATGCATTGCTACTCACATGATATTTGTTTCTAAAACATTTAACTGTCATTAAGCTTTTCATATTAAAACATTTCATTTACAGATCTGAAAGCACATTACAAAAGCAGGCAAGTATCATTATTCCTATTTCACTGCAAATTAATAACACTCAGCAGGAAGGACTCGCTTCATATATTATGGCTAGGTAAGACAATTTTAGACATTTAGATAACTAGAAAATGATTGAAGGTTGGGATTCAAGAAATCCTCTTTCACTAATTTTTTTTTCCAACTAAGGATGAAATGGGCACAGAGTAATAATATTTTAACCACAATCTCAAGGGAGCTTCATGGTGGAGCTATGGAGGAAGAGATCAAATCAACATTCTGTCACCTTTGTAGTTAAAATGAGTGTTGTCATTTCCTTCTGTGGGTAGAGCAACATGCAAGGTCTCCCAAGGGCTCTCTAGGGCTTCTCACACTGCCTCTCAGAATTAAGTATCACTGCAGCTCTGTGGGTCATTATGAAAAGACAATCTCACTGTGCTTTGCGGATTGTGAATTCCCTTTCAAAGTTTCAGGGTTTTTTCCCTCTTGTTTTTTCTTGTCAGATGCATATATTTGTGTTTGGTCACAAGGTGCAGAGGGACATATCCATACAAAAGGAATCAATACTACCTCAAAGCTTTTTTTCTTTGTTTTTCTTTGTCTGAAACTTCCAGAAAAAAAATAACAAAAATCACTAAATACAGAAAAATAGCTTGCTGGTTAATACACTTCTAAATGAATTGTGTTTCCGAGGAACATTGGCACCCTCCACATTTTGCAATTTATTTGTATGTATCTGTCTGCCTGATGAAGGGTTGTGGGAGGATAAACAAACCTACAGGAAAGCCTTTCATTTACAATTGCCTTATTTAGACTGGGTAGATTAATTTTCCATACTGCTGAGAATCAGGTTAACAGGTCCTCCTACTTAAATCCAAGAACAAAGTGAGTATCGCAAGCAAATACATTGTAAAGATTAGCTTATTAACTTCATGAGGGACATTTATTTTATTTTATTTTTAATTTTCACTGATTGTCACCTATGTTCAGCTACACACTTTCAGTAGCAAATACACAGTTCAGCTACACCGGCAATGTGAAGGCTTTATCTAGAATGTTACATTACTGTGTTAGCACTCCTTCTTCTAGATTGCACACCACTGCCCGATTTTTTTCCTATTTTAATATATTAGTCATAGAAGAAATATTTTAGTATTACTATTGTATCTCTATTCTTCTACACAGTTTAAATGAATGGCTGTTGTATGAAAACCAAACAGTTATGACAAAACTACAATAACCCTATGGCTACAAAGAATTTCTTTCCTGCAAGAAACTAAGGCATAATCAGGAAGAAATCAGTGATCTGTCAGTGTCCAGATGACATGTACAGTTAAGTATTATGATGAATTAATTGGCAATTTTACCATGAGAAGTCTCCAAATCTTTTTTGAAATGACAGATATTCTGAAATAAATGCTGGTATTTGAGCAAGTAGGAAATTTTAGTATATTTTTAAGTGCTTTCAGTTGAAAGAATGTCCTAGACCTGTAGCTGTTTATCACCCTTCCTCTCACACTGAGTAATAAGGAAATCGGATTTCACTGAATTACAGCAACAACCACTCTCTGTCAGATTGAATCCTACCAAACAAAATTGAAACAATATTTCCAATAACAATTTCTCACTAGTTTTGTTACAGGCATTTGATTAACCGTATCATTAATACAGAGCATTTGCAAACCCTTTCCTTAAATGAATAGCTTACTTTCCTAAAGGAGAAATTAGACACTCCACAGGAGATTAAAAAAAAAAAGGTGGAGAGAGGATGAAATGCAAAAATTTCTGCACTGATAGAGATTTGATTCCCTTTGTGTTTGTGACATTCTTCCATTGCAGAGCCCAGAGGGAAGTTTGCATCATCTCACATAAGCTCTCCTCCATGAGACTGGATAACTTCTCCAGACCAGAACATGGTGGCTATGCTTTACTCTTCCATGCTGGTAAGATTATGGAATGTTACACAACCTGAATTATTTCAGGGGAAATTAGTTATTTCATGGAAAAAAGTACCTACTTCATTGAATACAGAATTGATTTCTATATGATGTTGTGATCACATGTACGTGAAAGGTATTTTCAATGCTTTTTTTACTGTTGAGCTTTCTTTTTTGAAATGTAAAGTTCAGTGCATGTGACTGACAGATCAGGTTTAAATTAAATCAAGTGTCTCTTGTTACAATGACAAATTTCTCAGCTTGACCTCAGACCTGTCTTTCCACCATGAACTTGCTTGCCTAGGGTTGGGACTGCCCTGAACTGCTCTCCATCTTGTCCTACTCCATAGCTGAGGTGATAGGACAGGGCCCTGGCTGCTCAACCTTGCCCAGGTGGAACCCACGGTGATCCTCTGCAGATACAGGTCCCTGGGAAAGTCCCAGCCCGATGGCACCCTGGCACCATCCTTCCCGAAAGAGCCTGCTGCATCTACCCAAGGCACCACTGCTGTGGTGTGAACTGTCCCACCACACCTACAGCAATGCATGACATCATGGTCCTGTGTCATGGTTTAACCCCAGCTCAGTCCCAGGCAGCTGCTCGCTCCCTCCTGCCTGGTGAGGTAAAGAATGAGGTAGAGAATCAGAAAGGTAAAAGTGAGAAAACTCATGGCTTGAGATGAAGACAATTGAGTAGGTAAAACTAAAGCCAGACATGCAGCCAAAGCAGAACAAGGAATTCTTTCACCCCTTCCTATGGAAAGCCAGGCTCCATCACACATAAAAGTGACTTGGGAAGGCAAACTCCATCATCCTTCTTCCCCCAGCTTTACATGCTGAGCATAACACCATAGGTGTGGCATATCCCTTTGGTCAGCAGGGATCAGCTGTCCTGGCTGTGTCTCCTCCCAGGTCCTTGTGCACCTCCAAACCCCTCATTAGTAGGGTTATAAGCAGAAATGGCCTTGACACTATATTGACTCGCGGAATAACCCTCACAATTCTAAATTGTAAGAGAGGTATGTTTTATTCAGCTGAGACATGTGGAATAATTTCCCAAAGCCATATGTACCGGTGAAGGTTGAACACTTTGTTTATATTAGTCAGAAATATACATATTCACTAGATTTCTCAATTTGCCTATACATATTAATATCTTGTCCCCGCCTTCCTCACTTCGTGTTATATATATATAGCTTTTATCAGTTCTGGGCTTGCTCTGTGCCTCCTGGTGCTGTGAGTAGTGGTCTTTTTGATAGATTCCAGGGTCTTTTTAATAGATTTCAGGGTGTCCTTTGATGACCTCTCCTTCTACGCAGGTGTGTAAAAACCTTGGTTTGTCGTTCCGAACTCTGGACTTGCTGAAGAGCTGACTTGGTTGGTTATGTTTGCCTTTCTGTTCTTATCAGGAAATATACGTTTGCTTCAGCTTATACCAGGATCGAGGTGCACAGAGTGGGCTTACTTAGTAACAAAATTATTTACTCTAGCTCCATGATTTTTAACAAGGCTTATACATAGTGTATATCACTTTAATTATATGAATTTTTCTAACAAATTTATACAAGCTTCGCATCAATATAAGTGCTCTTCAGCAACAACTAAAACATCCTTGTGTTATCAACACTCTTTCTAGCATAAACCCAAAACACAACCCCATATTAGCTGCTGTGAAGAAAATTAATGCTGCTCCAGCCAAAACCAGCATACTCTGACGTGTTTCATAGTGAGCCAAGGAGGGGTGAGAAGCCAGTAGCAGCAAAGGTCTATGGGACATGAGCCAAGGCACCAAGTAATCTTGTTTTATTTACAGTCCACTGTGGCATTTAGATTTATATACCTCTTCTTTAGTTATTATTAGTCTCAAAGACTTAACTAAAGATTTTTATTAATATTAATTTTTTACATCTGTATACCTTGCATGCCACAAACACATACATACATAGCTAACGTCCAGGGTTCTTTTTCATGGCTCTCTCTCATCCTTTCAGTTCTCACGCTTCTCAGTTCTCTCCCTAGATCTTTCTAAGAACACTTCCATATGTGGGTAACCATATCTAAGCAACAAAACGGTCAGCTCTTGGTTGGTTGGATCAGTTTTGCCCAACGTGGGTCACCTTTGTTACCACTCTCAAAGGCCGTGGCTCCAGGCTTGGTCACAGCAATCGGTCAAGTCTATTCATTTGCTAATAGAACTTAATGACCTCAGCCAACAGTCTACCAATATTTTCACTCTGTTCATGCGTAAATGAACCCAAGCTCCCAAAAAACCTCACTGAGTGTGATCCTTTCCTGTAATGGCTCTGTGGAGGGGAGGTGGAATGGAAGTGACAGCATGTTAAGGGCAGCAGCACAGAAGTGAAAGGAAAGCAGGATAGATGCTGAAGACCCATGAACACTTCTTCACCATGGCTCCCTTCAGATAAAGGAAGCACATGTCTCCACTCTTAGAGAAGAAGGATTAATAAGATATTTTAGTTTAAAAAAGGGATAAAAAATGAAAATAAAAAAAAAAAAACAGAAACCAAAAGGAAAGTAATTCAAGGATATTGCAGAAGTGCTATAGAGCATGCTATTATAAGTTTGATGTGATAAAATCTTCTTCTTGTGATCTGCATGACACTTCAGTTTTTCCGACCTGTCCCATGAATAATTACCTACTTCTATCAATTTCCTGTTTATATATTAATTGTCTAAAATTGAAGTTAAGGAGATTCAAAAAGATTCAAAAAGCATCTTACTCTCCTTGCTCCCCACACACAATCACTCAGGAAGAATGATAGGAACCCAGGAAACTACTTCATTGAATAGAGCTGAAATATCTTTCCTTTAAGAAACACATTTTCATGAGTTCAGTCTGTTGGAAATGTGACTTCCTCTTGCAAAGAAGACACAGAGCCACTTTTGAAACTGATTTCCAAATTAGATGTGGTAGCTGCTATGACTTTCCCTAGCTACAAAACAGCAGCAAGATGAGAAGTGCTTGTGGGCACAAAGCTGACACACTGATTTTGTATTGCACAGATTGATTCAAAGGTTAAGGAGGAAGAAGAGACATTTGTCATCCTGATGGCAGAACACAACCTATCATATTCCTGTGGTGATACTTTAATGAAACTTATCAAAGGATCTTTTCACAGACATAAAAACTGCCAAGACCACAAACAGATGAGTAACAAAATCCAGTGGCCCAAACAGAGAACCGTATGCTTTATTGTGCTGATGTGTTACTGATTTGTCTTTCTTATGCCTGTTACATTCTTTCACTCCTTTCATGCCATTGCCAAACCTTCCTTTTCTCGTTTTTGTCCTGAACTTCTCTTGCTGAGCACAACATCATGTGGAATGGGATGTCTTTTTGATCAATTTTGGTCTGCCATCCAGGCAGTGTCCTCTGTCAGCCTCTTGCCACTCCCAGCCTACTCACTTTTGGGGGTAGGGGAAAGAGACAAAACTTTGACACCCAGGGTGGGAAAAGAAACCTACTGGGTTGTCTCCCTCCCACCCCATATCCCCATCTGAAAGGCTCCAAACTGGAAGTGGCAAGAGACTGGCAGGAGACACTGCCTGTTCAGCAGATCTAACCTGACAAAAGGAATACTCTATACAGTGTGGTGTGCTTCAGAAAGAATGGCTCAAGTCAAGAAGGAGAAAAGGGGCATGTTTTCTGTGGTAGGTTTATCTGTGCAAGCAAGCTTTATGCATGCTGAGGGTCTGCTGGCCAAGAAATGAGTGAATATCTCTCTGCCACAGGGTAGTAGAGAATTAATTTCTTAGTTTGCCTGGCTCCTGTGTGCAGCTTTTGCTCTTCCTATTAAACTGTCACAAACATGATCTATGAGTCTTTTTTCCTTTTTTTCTACATTCTCCCCATTATGTGGAAGAGAGGAGAAGTGAAAGGCTGAGTGTTGTCAGCTAGAGTGAACCCACCACAGATATAGATGACAATTCTTCCCTAGTACACAATATTTATATGGTTTACTCTACTGTTAAGATGTACAAAACTATGCTAAAAACAATTTGCATTTATTTTGCAATTTACCCACTTTGGCATTAGATCATGTGATCAGTGAATCTTCACTGTGTATGTTTCTCTCTCAAACACTTTGTACAGATTTCAAGATGATGTACTGCACTGTTGGAGAAAGAAAAATGTGCCTAGTGGGGCAGCACTTTAAAGTGTGGGAGCAAAACACCTCACTGCTGAGGGCAGTTTGCAAAGGCTTAGTGTGAAAACGTGGTCACACTCAGCAAAGATGTGAAATCTGTTGTCACACTTGAAAGACAAAAGTCACTGAAAATGAGGCTTCTTTAGTGAATTCATTTACTGGAATCAAATTTGTACTCTTTTTCTGATTAAGAAGAGAATCTGGACTATAGTGCAAGGGATATGAAAAAAATGTATTAAAGATGTAGTGACAATCATTCCTCCTGAAGTTATTGGTAGCTGTATCACTCTTTTTATTAAAGGTAGGTCTTAATCTAAAGTTCCTGTGTCCTGATCATCTGTACATACCACTTCTAATATATACTCTTTTAAAGAGGAAAAAACACATGAATTCATGTTACCAAAATATGTTGCCTCTCTGATTTCCAGAAAATGCCTGACTCTTAGTCCTCTTCTCCCTCGTAGCTCATCTTTTTCTTTACAGAGAAAAGGTGTTGAACAATTTTTTTTCAAACATTTCTCTGTTTTCCTGTGTACTGTATTTTTCAAATTTGGCAGAAAAAAATGTGAATGGTAAAAAATAATTTTTCCAGTATCCCAGTTGACATAGTCCAGATTTATTTAATCTCTTAAAAAAAATACACATTAGGGGATACAATTTTACCTGATTAGTAATGTATAAAATGTCTAAAATGAAAGACAGAAGCAGGCAGTGGAGAGAGGACGGACCTACTGCCCTGAGCAATAATTTGGCTTTATAAGCTGTAAAAGAGTAAATGTATGGATTTGAATAGTACCTTATCTTTATCCATATTTAATACTTGAAAGATCTGTTGCAGATCAGGAGACACGCATTCTGTTTGCAAGCTGACAAAGTCTGTTCTACAGTCTGCTCCCAACTACGTGATCAGGTAACTTAAGAGTATTCTGAGGCACTTGGCAGCTGTACTATGTTTACAAATAAGGGCTTTTATGGACCTTATCTGCTTTATGCAGGATCTTTTTCTTTGACAGCCAAAGGCTTGATGCTACTGAGATTGTTTGAATGGCATAAATGATCTTAATATAGAACCTAATATGCCAAAATGAATATTGATACAGCTTCTGGCAAGTTTTTCTTTAAAGACAGTTTCTGCCTTGTGTTTGAACTCTTGTAGGAATTTCAATTTAAGATTAAAGAGGTATAGTGTGCCTACTCACTGGAAAGAGGTGAATTTGCTTTTTTTTTTTTCCCTGCTCTGGGAAAAAAATAAATAAATTCAGACGATGTTGACTGTTGCAGTAGCTGTGGGTAGCTCACTGTCAAGATGAATAGATTAGTGTGTAGAATATAGGAAGCAAGGATTGACTTTCCAGCAAGGTAAATTAATCTTTTAATAGGGAACGGATGCTTCTAAACTTTTTGTCTTTTACTTTTCTCTAGGCTTAATTCACTTCATAAAAAGAAAATGTAGAGAGGAATGTGCTCTTAGCAACCTGTTCTAGTGAAAGGTGTCTCTGCCTGGCAGAGGAGTTAGAACTAGATGATATTTAAGATCCTTTCCAACACAAGTCATTCCATGATTCTATGATTTTATGTAGGATCTGTGTCATTCTGACTCTCTAGATTGAGGCTTAGCTCACCTTTTTTGTCACCTCATTGTTTTTAGCAGCATGACTTCACGTATTTTGTCTGCTGCTTTTTCTGATAATTAGATTTCTGAGAATTGCACTGCATTTATGGTGTAAGAACGCCGAAACTTCCTATCATTTCCTCCCTATCATTTCCTCCCTAGAGAAAATTACTCTCTATTTTTATTTTTACAATCCATAAGCAAACTATGTATTTGGAAAAGAAAACAGTAAAAATCTGTTTCAGCAGCAGTATAGGCCCTGTGCTCATGGAGTTCATATAATACTTAGAATGTTAATCTTGTTCTTTCTGTATCCCAAAAGTTTCATGCTAATAATATTTCACAGTTTCTAGGACTCCTTTTTTTAAATTCAGTGGGCTGTAATTCAGAATATAGCACAACAGTACTGAAACTATTTCTAGGAAATGATCACTTAGAAAACCCCTGAGAGATCTCCTGGAGCTATTTTGTGCTACTCCCTAGTATAAAATAGAATATCTATGCCATTTAGTTTAGATAGACTTTATTTTGTCCTCTGTTGGATCTTCTTTTCAGATGACAGTGTATATGCCAATTGAAACAAAATGCTGAGATCAGACTTGTCCACATATCTAGATATAGAACAACAGCCTTTAAAAAAATAAAAATTCCTGCAATTTGCATTTTTTTTTGTCCTTACCCAGCCTGTGTTAATGACTAGTAGATGGTGTCTGGTTTTCTGAAATTAATGCTCAAGCACAAGGGAGTTGGGTGTCTGTACTTGGGTTTGGTTTATTTTTTAAAAAAACTGTAAAGTTATAGGTAGCATGTTGCTCACACATTCAGAAATAATTCAATTCCATTGTAAACAATTTCTTGCCCCAGGGGGTCTGAGTTTGTTAGTAGGTGCCAATATGGTCTGAACATCTGCTCTACTTTAGCAATATTTTACAATATTTATCCAGCTCCTTATTGAGACATGACAACATGTGTTCTGCCTCCATAGAAATACAGGGGATGTTTTTGTTCCCATAGACAGGACTTGGCTTAGCAAACAGTTTGTGCTTGATGAATGGTAGGGCCCCTTAATGAATGTCAGTTGTTCCAGGAAACTACCGTTGCTCTTCTATAACAGCAGGACAAGATAAATTTCCTCATATTAGCATGAAGGGAAGCTTTTTTATGATAGTACTGAGTCCAAATGGATCTTTCTTGAGCTTACCAAAGCCTGTAGTGAGAAACATGAGTGATTGAAGACTGCATCCAAACATAAATTTCAAGGGGAAAAAAAACTCTTGAATATCTTCTGAATTAAATTCCACTTCAAACAACTATTCGTTGCCTTAAGCCTTGCCTTGAAGGAATTGATTTTTTATATAATATGGCCTGCCTAAAGCAAAAGGTGAAGTAAGTGATCGTCTCAGCAGCACGAGCAAACTGAAAATGGCTGTCACCTGTGCATCATGTGTAGTATTTTAATTACAACACATTCAATCACTATAATATCCTTTAAAAAAATTAAACTATATGCCAAGTGGCCTCCTCCTTTTAAAGGATGACAGTGACTTTTTTCTGGATTGTCCCCTGGTTTTTACTTTCCTTCCCATTTGACTCTTCGAGCAAATTGCCCTGCAGTTCTCCTGTGCCCAGTGTTACAACACCATGTTGTCATGGACAGTGTGAGAGATGGATAATATCTCTATTTTCTAGAGAGGCATTGGTGTAGCAAGACTAGGGGAAAACGCCAGTGGCTATGCAGGGACTTTCATGCAGGAGATCTAAACTACCATGCCTGGAAGACATTCATCAGGAGACTGATACACATAAAGCCCCTGTTCCTCTCCAGGAGCAGCAGGAAGTTTCTGTTCCCCAGCAGTGAGAAAGCAGGAGGATGGGGATATCATACTGCCATTCTGCTGGACTGATATCTGTTACCGCCACCTTTGATTCCCTTTCATTAAGTCAACATCTTCATAAACACCTCGGACACAGGACTCAAAGGTATACTGAGCAAGTTTGCTGATAATAGTAAACTGGGAGGAGCTGCTGACTCCCTTGAAGGCAAAGAGGCCCTGCAAAGAGATCTTGACAAATTAGAAAGATGAGAAATCACCAACAGTACGAGGTTTAACAAAGACAAGTGTTGGATTCTGCACCTGGGGTGAGACAACTCGGGATATACATACAGATTTTGGAATGAGATGCTGGAAAGCAGTGCCACAGAAAGGGATCTGGGGGTCCTGATCAACAGCAAATTGAATATGAGTCATCAGTGCCCTGGCAGGCAGCAGGGCGAATTGTGTCTGGGGGGGCATCAGGAAAAGCATCACCAGCTGGTTGATGGAGGGGATGGCCCTACGCTGCCCTGCACTGGTGTGGCTTCACCTTGAGGACTGTGTTGCAGTTTTGGGCAGCACAAGAAAGATATTAGAGAGCATCCAGAGTAGCGCTATGAAGATGGTGAATAATCTAGAAGGAAAGCCATATGAGGAGCTGCTGAAGTCACTCGGCTTGTTTAGCCCGGAGGAGACTGAAGGAAGACCTCATTGCAGTCAACAGCTTCCTCATGAAGGGAAATGGAGGGCCAGGCACTGATCTCTTTTATCTGGCAAATAGTGACAGTATCCGAGGGAATGGCATGAAGCTGTGTCAGGTTTAGGCTGGCTATTAGAAAAAGGTTCTTCACCCAGAAGGTGATTGGGCACTAGAACGGGTTCCCCAGAAAGGTGGTCACAGCACCAAGCCTGACAGAGGTCAAGAATCATTTGAACAATGCTCTCAGGCACATGGTGTGATTCTTGGGGCTGTCTGATGCAGGGCCAGGAGTTGGACTTCAAAAGTTCTTGCGTGTCCCTTCCAATTTAGGATATTCTATAATGCTACATTCTTAACACCTTTCAGCTCCATTTACCCTGATTATTATACTCCCTCTATCCCCTGTACCTCCTGGGTTGCTATGAAAATATCTTTCTGCTCCTTTGCTACTGTTAAATCTCATTGCAGCCAAAAGTGCGCATCAGCCATTCTAGTAAGCCCTATTTTCTCAGTTTTGCCTCATTACAGGACTCTGCTGTTGCCCCTTTTCATTGTCAATTGCGAAAATTATAAACACCAACCAAATTAAATGACCTGACTCTCTTCTGTTCTACTGCTATCCATCCCCATTGTTTTCTTTTGGGTATAGTTTCTTTGTCAACCCAGCTGGGACAGGGGCAGGTTGATTTTTCCAAGTATAAGCAGGCTAGAAAAATTCCTCAGAACCTCACAATACTTTTCTTAGGAAAAATTCTGCCTGCTATGGGGTAGTGTGTGACTTCCTATTATTGTTCTAAGTAGCTAAGGTTTTCCAAGTGACAAAAAAGCATAGTTCTCTTTAAAATAATAAAATTATGAAATTTGGCTGATTTAAATAGAGGGGATAATGAAACCTTCTTTCCACGTAGATTTCTTGATCTGGAAGTCATAACTCACCAATGCATTGGTATTATTAATAGGACTTTTCCATTCTAAACTGTTGTTAGATCCTTAATTTGTGAGTATAGCATTTTACACCATTTAAAAGTGCAAAATACTTTCTGCCTTGGTTAATTAACACTAGCTAGATACCCACAAGAGCATAACCCTGTAATGAATACAAATAACAAGATTTAATTGATTCTTCTATGGCCTATTAAAAATGCATTGAGGGCCTAAAAGATTTAAATGGGAAAAATAGGAAAACTCCCAGACTGGCTTCTGTCTGACACTGAGGTTGCATCTGAAAATTCTAGTAAATGGAAAACAACTCTATATGCAATTTTCTAACCAATATTCAACTTCACAGAAGTAATGATATGGAAGTTAAAACAAGAAATTGTTACTTAATGCTAAGTGTGGCCCTTTATTTTGTGGGGTTTTATACTGAATGCAAGATGAGGCAAATAACTTGAATTCAGCCTCATACATTATTCACAGGGACTGAGCTAACATGATCATTCTTTTGCGTTAAAGCCCCTGCAAATAGCACAGCTATTCATTTTAGCACTGTTAATGCAATGAAGATATGTTAATATGTAACGTCAGTGTCTTAAATCTCTGTCACTATTCTATCAAATCTATGCATCTTTAAATTATTTTTTCTATATATCCTTATATTTTTTAAATCTTATATTTCCCACTCAATTTTTAATGACTCAAACTACATGCAAATACAGCACAAACTAAAATAGTTTATCTACATTTATGCAATAAACTCATTAAACCATGTTAGCTGCTCTTTATTTCTTGCATCAGTCTTGTATTGAGATGAAATAATTAATGGTGAAATCCTTGTTAATGGGTGGCCTGATGACAGGTCTACAGAGTTCATTTTGACCTCTACTTGCTTGCAGGCCAAAAACCTCCCATTTTTAATGTCTGTAAGCCTTCCTGACCAATTTGGATACTATGGATCTGATTGTTTGGAATGCAGTAGCCCCAGAGAGTCTAATCAGACACTGATCTGCTAGGACAAGTATATCCCTTTTTAAATGTGCATAATAGTGACTATACACATAGTAGCAGTGCTCAGCAGTGTTACAATAAAATAAGCTCAGTAATGAATATTCCATTTCCTAACTTCTATGCATCTTATGAAGACATGAAGAAGAGTGGAGAAGTGACTTAGTGACACAAAACCTGTAGCAGAGCTTGAAATGTAAACCAAACTTAGAGATTTATTCTACTGCCCTGCTTGCGAAGTGAGCCTGTATAACCCAAGCATGCAATGTCTTTTTCCTGCTTTGTTGGATTTTACAACTACTTTGTAAAACTACGGAACAGTAGTGAGCACAGTGTTTTCTAACATCCTTAACAACACAGTCAAGTTGTTAGTTCTTCACATGCAGACCTTCATATGATTGTAATCCTTGACATTTTCCTGTGTGAATACCTATGCCTCAAGAAGTGCATGTAACTTATTCAGAGTTTGGAATTTTTTTTACAGCTAGACATAGATACCTGTCCATGAAAGTTTGCGTAGATCTAGAGCTTAGAATGACCCTATGGCAAATCTAGGAAATGTATTATCAGGACAAAAATATTGTACTATTATTTTAAGGTTTTTGCAAGCAGAATCCCAGGCTATTCTGAAAGTAAAACCAGCTTTTGAAAAATCAACATCAAAAAATGTTTTGTGTTGGTCACTTTTTGCCCCCTTTTTGGGACACATTTAGTTTGGCTTCCTCCTTTCCCTTCTTTCAACTGTGGTGTATGGCAGACTACCCCTATAACCCCCTATGAAAGCCTTAATACTGTTTTAAAATTCACCTTTGATTTTAGCCCAATGTTAATGCTGAGGTTCATCTGAATCAGGTGTAAATGTGTAAGAAACTGTTCCAGATGGGAACAGACAGATGCCCTCTTGACATAAATGTATGCAATCCTAACTGGCATGGACTTGGCAGCAGTTAGTTACGTGGTTGATTAACTTGTGGGGTTAGACTGTGCGATCTCATGAGCCACGCTGTCAAGCTCAATCATCTTATGAAAAGGAAGGCCAAATTAACCCTTCCATTTCTAACAAGAACCACCATTCCTGAAATAATCTTCAGTAGCCAGAGGTGGTCAGTAGAACAGAAGATGATTTTCTGTATGTGAAGCACCAATCACTCAGAGAAAAAAAAAAAGAAACATTTCAACCTAGAAAGAATGCAAATTGATCTAATGGCTTGGATCCTCAATAGCAAATATAAATTTAAATTCCCTCATCCAAAGGAAGTCTTGAAGCTACGTCTCACAGAATCTGGATAAAGCCTCAAACCACATAATTCTTGCTTTCATTTGAATGAGAGCAGTCACAGAAAAAGAAATCTAAAAATCTCTTTAAGTGTAGAAAAACCAGGAGTGGAAAGAAGTCATGTCATAATTGATTTTTTTCTCCTATAATTTGCTTTATCTATTAAACTGAAACATCAGTTTTAAAAAAGTTCCCATTGAGAAGTCCAGGCTAGCTAACTGGGAAGATTTGTCTGGAGATAAAAGATGGCAAGGACATGCCCAAGATTATATTCCTTCTGCATACTGTCATTTTTGTCAATTCTCCTTCTCGTTCTTTCTTTCTCATACCTCCAGGGAAAAAGTCACAGACTAGGCTTTTCTGTTATTGCTTGAGCTTAAATTCCATATACTATATATAGCATGAGACTGCTTTCCTACTTGTTTCATAATAATCTGGAAGCTGGCAGATAATTTCTATTTAAAACTCAAACTAGGGCAGAGATGCAGTACAGTGTGGCAGCAAGCCCTTTGCCAGAGTTTTGAAGTCTAGCACTCAGTCAGCCATGTGAAATGTGGCTTCCTAAACCTGTTTTTTATTCTTCACTGAACAATTTGCCATTTTGTTATAGCCCTAGTAAAAGGCATGCTTAAAAAACTTCAGCACTGCCCTATTCCTGTTTTGTAGGTCCTATTTGTCAGCCCAAGGCAACTCTGAAAATAAAAGAGAAGGATAGTCAAGAATATTTCATAATTCAGGTAGAGTGGAAAATGACAAAAAAGATACAGCTTTCCTGAAAATTTTGGCTGGGAAAGACCATCTCTAATGGGGCATTCTGAAGTGATGAAAGAATTAAAATTATTAAAATTATTTATTAAAATTAATAAACCAGACTAAAAGTCAGAATAGAAAGACCAGGATTTGCCTCCCGATTGTTCCTGAGAAGGACAGGCCCACTTCTCCTTCCTAGCCATCTTTCTTCTCCAGCTCTTGTCTCAACACCAGTTTTACATGACTTCATTATCTTTTTTTTTTCTTTCTTGCCTTCCTTTTCCCTTTTCTTTAAACTCTGCTCTGTTAAATCCCTGAGTGTCAGCCTTCACAGATTAGGCCCTTCCCACTCTGGTGACCATTTCCTAGCAGTTGCAGTGTGTATCCATCTCACCTACTGTATATTACTTATAAGATAAGCATTGGTCTCAAGACATATTCTGAAACTGATTCCCACATTCATCTTTGCTTTCCTCTCTGATGCTCTAATACACAAAGATTTGTCTCCTGCTGAAGGTGCAAACCCTGTATGAAATACTGTGAGATTTCACACAGTGTCTGTTGTCTCTCCTCCCAAGCTATTCACTTACCTGACATCTTGTTCATCTAATGTCAAGTCATCTCCTTTGCAAGCGGCTTCAAGTAGAAAAGTGGATTCAGAAGTGAGACAACAATCCCCAAGGTCTGTATGCATTTGTGTGTATGACTCAAATGTGCAGTTGCATTTCTCGGGTTAGGGTGGAAAGAAGGGTCAGTGGGCAGAATGAGGGAGATACAGAGATAACACAACAGGCATGAGTGAAATAGTATGTGAATGTGATGTGATTGTGAGGCCTTTAATGCAATGGCAGGGTCATAAGCATCCAAATGGCAGATTTAAATCCTGCAGATGCCCGCAAGTGAAGATTAACAAATAGAGCAGGGTAAGGGGAGTCAAGAATTACTCAAAAATTATCTCTGAAATTCCAGGCCAAGGATAATCACTTACCTAGTCAGCTTAGTGCACTGTCCAAGCTAAATAACAGCAAATTCTGTAGTCACCAAAAGAATGTTTTAGTAGGTGTGAGAGAGAGAGTCAAAGGATGAGGAAATTGTGCTGGCCTCAACTGGTTGAATTTAAAACTGCCCCAGAATTCCCAACACAAAAAAATCTAGCAAGTCATCTTTCTGGTTTTCTTATGCTATGCAAATGAAACAGTAGAAGAGTCAAAATTCAGGTTCATAACAGTAAGTAGTAGAAAAATAACTGAGGGCAATAAGAGATTACTATCATTATCACTGTCATATTTTGTCACCTGTATGTAGTTGTGAATGAGACAGATTCCACTCGCTCAGGCAATATAAATAATTCATTCTGGCAAAGCTGATGAGAGAACAAGAAAAAATGATGTGGTATTTGATACTATGCCTTCCTCTGCTCATTCATTTGTATTCTGTCAGAGTAGAGGTAGAGTCATGCTGTTTTCAACTTAACCTGTTATATGCTATAAATTCTTTTGGTAGGTCTTGCTGGTATAATTACAATTGTCTACAAATCTGATGAATATTTCAATATTTCAATATTTTTTTTTTAATTCACAACTGTCTATATGTATTTTTTTTAATTGTAACAGTCCTAAGCAATGGGATGTAGAGAATCTGAAAGCTTAATTTTTTTCATAGACCCAACTAAGAGAAGTCAGAAAAAAAAATAAAAATTGAGGTTTACCTTTGATTTTAAACAAAGTAGAAAAAATTGCACTTTAGGCTTTAGGCCAGAAAATCAACTATTGCAAACAGTGCCAGTGATAAATAACCATCATGGCAGAGAAGAATGATGGAGTGTTAGGAATTCTTCTTTGTATTCTTCACTGGAACACTCCTTAAGCTTGAGTTATTATCTTGGTAATTTTTGTTTCTTTCTATATAAATACAACAAAGAAAACAAATTGCTGTCACATGAAATGAAAATTATTGTCAACATCCTTTGAAGAATAGGAAAATGAAAAAATAACTTATCTTCCATAAAACTGTGTGGCAAGTGTGGGTGAACAGATATTTTTAGTTCCAGGTACTCCATTCATCATTATCCAGATTTTGACTTAACCTACTAAAATTTATGAAGCAGAGCATAACATTTTCTATCTTGATTCTGTGGTGTCTATAAAATGCAGCTTGCAGCTCAACAGAGATCCCAGTGAAACAGAAACCTGTGTGAAGAATTTGTAAATCCAGGGTTCTGCTCAGTTCACCTGCTCCAGCTTCCCAACATCAGCAGAGTATGAGCAATGCAGAATGGGTATCCAAATGTCTTTTCCCCAGGGCTGTCAGGTGCTGCTTCCCTATATATCTAAGGAAAGGAAATAACCTCAGTGATTAATGTTGGTGGTGAGCAGTTTGAAAGGAATCTAAGTCTTCCTAGTTAGTGCAGTGTCTGTGGGGCAGCAGGCCCCTGAATATCAGGGCTAAGGCCAGTGGACACTTAAAAGAAGATAGATATCTAACCACTTTTAAAAGTACAGCTCTAACTGTACTTTTACTTGTACTGAGCTCCATTTCACAAAACAGCAGTTCAGATCCTCTCAGGAATATTATGTGGTGGCAGTACTGGGTTTTGGGTTTTTTTTTCAATGAAAGTTACTGCCATTTTT
>WEIV01029910.1:86206-232181 GCA_013390005.1 Calyptomena viridis | reverse complement strand
GGCGCTGCTGCCGAGGCCGTGTCCCCCCGAGGTGAGCGCCGTCCTCGAGCAGGGGAGGGAGGGGGCGGCGGGGGTGCCCAGCAGGCGCGCCCCGCAGGGCGGGGGCTCCCACATCGGGAGCGGGCTGATGAGGAGGCACGTTTTGCAGAGGGATTCGGTTGGTGGCCTCTGTGTTTATTGGAGGGAGCGAGGAGGGTGGTGGGGCGTGTGCTTTTTCTTGTGTTCGTGTTCCTTTTTGTCCGTGTGTCCGTGCCTTGCTCATGGCCAGCGACCCCGCCGCCTGGCGCCGGCCCTGGTGGGATCTGCCCAGGAGGAGGCAGGAGCCGCCCGCGCCGCTGTTTGGAAGCGAGAGAGGGAAATACAGTGGGTCAGTGAGGTGCGGGGATCAGCCCGCTCTTATTGTGTACGGAGGTGAGAAAACTAACGCAGGCTCTGTCAGATAAGCACTTTTCCTTAAAGCAGCCCCTTTGTGGGCACGCCGTTGCCCTTCCCGAGCCCCCGGTTGGGGCGGAGGGGCTGCCGCGACCCTGCCACCCCGCAGGTGGAAATCAGCGCTGACACACAGCTGGATGGTGATTTCCTGATAAACATTTTCTTTCATGGGTAGTGTCAGTCGGTTAAATCTCAGTGTTTTGTGAGTGCGCGCCTGCCGAATGGGTGATAGAAGGACTTCAGAGCAGTGTTAGCGCCAGGCTCGTTTCCAGCACCAGCTCGCCTCAGGTGCCTCCTGACCCCCTGCCCCTGTTCTGGGCTGGAGCGCTCCTTGCGCCCCGGTTTTGCGATTGGGAACTTGCCGTGTATGAGATTGGATGTCAAGAGCCCTGGCTTTACCGCACGGCTGGGGTTGCTGGCAATAGGAGCCTGTTCCGGAGGCTCGCTCTGGAGAAATATGACTTTTTTTTCCCCCTGGGAAGATAGCGAATAGAGTTACAGGATAACCCCATGTGTTTCAGAAAGAGGGATATAACGCGATTTAGGTGTTTGCAGAGTGAGATTGGGAACTTTCGTCTCCTGCCGTAGGTTGTTTCTGAGCAGAATCTCAGGCAGAGCGTGATTTCTCGACTCTTGTTCCCACAACTTTGTAAGAGACTGTTCTCCTGTTGAACTTCTCGTTCTCCATGTATTCTGCTTAGAGAGTCCTGGCTGGACTCACTATTATCAGTATGTTATACCAAAAATGAGAGGGCAGTGCTGAAGTAGTAGTGTTTTAGGTGGTTTACTCTGGGAATGATTTAGTGGATGTAAAAACATTCTAGGCTTTATTGCCAGCATCCGAGATGTGACCTGAGGGTACAAAATAAACAAAGGCGAAATACATGTATAGGGATGTGCGTGTGTGTACAGTAGGTTCGAAGTGATGGGACAAGTTCTCTTGACTGGGCTATTGTTCTGGAACAGCAGGGGTCCCATAAAAAGTACCGGTAAAGACTTGGATTAGGGTGATTGGTAGAGCAGAGCTCTGAACCGTTGCAGTGATTTTGTGTTGCAGCGGCATTCAGAAATCCTAGCTGTAAATCACATTATACAAAGAGAAAGCCAGTCCTTGGCATCAAGGGATGACACAGGTACAGCAAGCAATTTGTAAGAGGAAGGAACAGAGGGAAAGCCGTTTGTCTAATATTACATAGATTGGACCAGAGCTCAAAGTTTCCAGACTGTAACTGGCTTTATATATTTTGTCTCTGTTATAGTACTTTTTCATTATTAATTGAACCTTTCCTGATTGTGCAATAATTTTCTGTGTACTAGTGATAATGTTCAATGTATAGTATGCAGAACCTGTATTTAGTGTGTAAAATTAATAAATAACAAAAACTTTTGAACTAGGAGAGCAAAATATTTCCAGCTGGAAGCATACAAAATTATTTGACTAAGCCTACCTAGGGTATCATATATTCTGTAATTGTACAGTGGGAATTAAATGGAACTTGAATTGCATGGAATTTATAGTGTGGGTTGAGGCAACTGACCATCATGTTAACAGTGGTTTATTGCACTGCTTTGTAAGAGCTCTTGCGTTTTATGCTGGCATTATGCTACTTTTAAGTAGTACTGTTATTTGAAACCAGCATAATGAGATGAAAAGCATTTGGCAGGCACCCCTGTAAAACAAGATTTTACTGCTAAATTCAGATCCTTGCTTGAAGGTATCTATAAAATACCATGGTTATGCAGGGTGTCATAACTACGGAAAATAGACATCTAGGTTAAAGCTGTCTTAAAACATTTTTGTCATGAAATGACAGTCAGAACAGCAGTTTCAACCACATTTTTCCCCTTTTGGAAGGGAACAGTTTCTTAGCTTAGATGTGGAAGCTCTGACAAATTGACCACGAGGTAAATGGCCATAATAAATGGGACACTTTGAGATGAATTACAGATTTGAGCATGAGCTTCTTTTGTCTCACCTGATTGTCCTAAGCTACAAGTTATTTCAGAGTGATTTCTGTGTGTTTGTTTCACAAAAAAAAGTGCCTAAATATGTAGTTTGAATATACATGTACAGGGATATTTTTTTGTTCAATTGTGAGATACAACTGAAAATATTCTTCCAATCTGAATAATGTACGGTTTGTCAGTACTACCTCAAGTTAATCCTGCTTGTTGTCTTCTTGGTGTCTTTCTGATCATAGCCTAGCAAACCTCACTTGCACATTCTGTTTCTTCCACTTTATCTTCTTTCTGCTACTAACTGTTATTCAGATAATTGTAGCTAATGAACATAGAAAAATGTTATAATCCTGCACAAAGTTAGCAATAATTGAAGATATAGTTGATGATGCCTGGGAATAAATACCATGTTGTCATGTGTTGCCAACAACTGCAGCTACTGGAGATACTTGCCATTTTGTGGGCCAGACCTGCTGGTTTAAGACTCTGCCAAGTTCATGTGAAATACACATGAAGTTTGTTGCGTCTTTCTGAAAAATAGGACAAACATTTTTTTGGCTGAGTAAGATGAAAGAACCATTCTGGCAGGCAGCTAACTCTAACCTTTGCACTTAGATTTGTTTATTTTCCCTAAGGTGTGTGTTTCATGTGGTGCCAATCCAGCTGTTAGTTCATTTGGCTTCTTAGAGGCATTTCACAGCAATCAAATAAACATTAATATATGCGTATATATGGCTATTCACACAGCCTTTTTGTGGAGTAATTATTAATAAATCGTGTTCTGATTCATGCTTGTAAGTTTGTATATTCCTGGCCTGTCTTATCACACATGGAGAGGAGAATCCATAATCCTAAAATGATGGATTTTAGTTTTTTGTTCCTTTTTTCTAAATGATCCACTTTAAAATGTCACTCTCCCTAATTCCTGGAAGTGTTAATGCCAATGTTACATCTGTTTGCTCAGGAAGAGATTTTTCTCTTCCCTGCAATTGGGATCATGAAAGCAAACTGCGCAACCTGAAGTGTTGGACCTGGCTTCAGATCTTGATTGTGACAATGCTGAGTCTTGGCTACTGAGTAATGTAATTGAAATCCATGGTCATTACATTTTCCTCCAAAATTACATACTGCTTTTGCCATACCATTTGGAAAAAGAACAAATATTGCTGAAACAAAAGCCTTTTTGACAAAACACTAAACTTGATTTCAGTCAGAACATATGTGTCTATCTCCAGTAGGAATGAATATTTGAATACAGAGGGTTGTGTATATTCACTGGAAAACAACTGAGGTTATTGTATTGCAGCAGGAGAAAAATACTATAAAAAACCCTTCAGTTGGTCACTTATGCTGTAGGAAGAATATGATGTATGACAGCGGTTTTTTTTCTAGTGGAGCAGGTATGGATCTTTTTGGTGGATTAGTTACTGTGGTATTAAATAAAAAGGGGCATTAAAAGTTGGACTAAAAATAAACTGTCTAAACAATGAAGTCCCACGCATAAATTACTTTAGGGAGGTTGACTTAACTGAGTTTTGAATCATTTATAGAGAAGTACTTGATTAATTCCAGATATGCTAAAAGCGGCTTATTCCTTCCTGAAACGAATGTTTATTTGTAATAGATATCAAATCTTTACTTCAGCAGCCTCAAAAAGATGGAAGAGCACATGCATGCCCATCAGCGCAAGGCTGACAGCTGTGTTGACTCAGAGATACAGGCACTATGGTAGCCAAGCTAATTTTTTGGGTGCTTGTAGGCTTAAACCACTCATCTGAGTTGATGGAAGACAGAGTAAGTTCTGGATCAAAAATACAAATTCCTCCAAAATACAACATTTCTTGTAGCAGCTGAAAGGTATTTGAAGTCACTTTGCAAAAAATTTAAAGCATTCTTTTTCCTTTCTCAATGAAAATGGCTAAGGTGGCACAGCTGGGTTTGTCATGTGAATATATCTGGCAATGAACAGCAGCTGCTGAGAGATTTGTCAGAAGGAAATTGGGCAGTGTGATTTCAGCCCATAATGAGATGCTGGAAGCTAGTGTTGTCCCGGAGGTGTGCAAGGATTCCTTGCAGGTTCCTAAGGTATGATACAGCTGCGGCACAATGATGTAACAGAACCTCATTAGATAGTAAAGTCCAGATGACAGAGATACTGCTGGTGGGTCAGAAGACATACTAGTTTTTATGATGGTCAGTCTCAAAATGAGAGTGCAATATTCCTTGATGATAGAAATTCGCTTGTCACATGAAGCAATATTCAGTGGTTTTGAAATAAACTGATGTAAAGCATTTTTTTAAAGGTTTTGCTTTTGATAACTACAGATCTGTGCATCTGCTTTTCTAGGATTGTGTTGTGTTTTTTTTTTTTTTTCTAGAATAAGGTATAAAATGTTTGGAACACAGGATGTGTTGAATGTCAGTATAGTTGTGATGTTTGTTTTGAAGCAGTTAAGCGTGTTTCAGGTAAATGGGCCATGAAGAAATTGTTGCTGTTTGTATTGCAGTAGTTTATTGTGGATCAATTCTCAGATGCCTTTGTGTAAGGTGCTGTTTTATTAGATGTAATAAAACAAAAGCATCTATCCAACTGCGTTTACCTTAGAGTTTGAGAAATACCATGTAGAAAGAAGGAAGACTAGATAATTTTGTATTTTTATGGTAGCAGCAGCTAAATCCCATCACACAAACTTAATCCAAGCAAGTGCCCAGGCTTCCTATGTAGTCAAAAGAGAGAGGTGAATGACTTTTTGGTGATAGGTATCTAAATGTATGGTTATGACTCTACTATGCTGGTCTGCTTTAGGATCAAAGTAGAGAGATATAGGTGTCCTTGCCTGTACCTGTGAAGGTCAATTGAGGGCTCCAGCCTTCCTGCAGAGAGTACTGTGGGTACTTAACATTTCCCTGGTAGTGTCCTGGTAGGATAATCAGCTAGAAAGAGAAAGGTTTGTGCTGTTTGTCAGACCTGGATTGTAGATAAATACTCAGTGTGTCCTAATTAGGAGTTTTATTTAAGGAACATTAGTGATTTAACACCCCCATCTAATTACTCATAAGTTTCTTCCTAATTTTGCAATTAGTGCTGGAACAAGACTTTTTATGGAAAATACACCCTTAAGGAAATCAGAAGCAGTAACTTGCAGTGCTCATAGAAATCTTTATTTCTGTGACAATGTTCTGTAGGCAATGTCTATGAGGAAATAGTGGTACTTTTGCCTGGTGGCAAAGAGAGAAAATATGTCAAGTGTTTTCAAAAAAGTATTTAGTCACTTCTTGCAATCTGAAAGACTGGCTTTAGAATGTGCATCTGTAGGATAAAATTCTGCTCAGATACTACCTAGTGGAGAAAGCATCACTTTGTACCACAGTCATCTTTGGCCTTCAAAGGGTGAGGAGGAGGAGTCAGGATGTAGCCAGGGTGTACTGGCTGTGTGCTTATGCAGTTTATAGCAGCCAAGGCAGCTTTTTATGAACATAGATGGTAAGGTGCAATTTGAAGCAGTCATAAGCTTGCTCTAAAATGTAGTGTGGCCTTACAAGGATAAAGCTGTTTTTGTAGCTTGTTTCCAGGTAATCCGTGTAGTGTGTTTCAGTTGGACAGAGAACCTGGTGGATAATAACCTGACCAATCAACCAGGTGGCCATAACAATGTTATCCTCAGAGAAGGTCTTTCAAGTGTTCTCTGTTTCAACGAGCAGGCTTGCTCTCTCCAGAGATTGATAAATTTGACTAATCCTTAGTTCTGGAAGGCAGTTGATGCTTTGCTGAATTAAAACCTGATAATTTGCTCTCCTTAAATGTTAGGGTTTTAATGTTTTTGAATACGGGTAGCTTTGTATCCATTCTAGAGTAATATAAATAGAGTCTGGAGAGAGAGAGAGATCTATTTATTTGTTAAGTGGATGTAGCTGGAAAAGAAACAAACAAGCTCTCAGGCTAAGAATACCTTATTCCCTTATTGGACTGATGAAGCAATTAAGCCTAAAAGCTTGTCACTTGTTTTTATTGCACAACAGTTGTAGTAGGCTTTTAAACTAATCTTTTGCTTATTTGTCTCGGTAAAAGAAAATGGTTCATCTATAGGCAGAGCTTCTGTGTGCTTGGGGGCCTCTGAGTATGGACATGTGCATTTAATGCAAAACAGTTGGAGTTGCTTCAGCATGCAAGATCGTGCCTTGGGCTCATGATTCCTCAGTCCTGTCACATCTCTTCCTTCCCCAGCAGGACATGCTCGTCTACATCCCAGTGTGCCAACACGGCTATATAAAGGAAGGGATATAAAAACAGTGCAAGCTACTCTGCTCTGCTTCCACTTCCTACCACAGATGCTGTTTTTGATGTCAAGTAGCCCGGTACTTCCTTGACCCCTTTCACTGTTTCTCCCTGAATGTGTTTTAGCATCAAATAATTTGGCTCTCACTTTACTTCCAGGTTCAAGTCTCCTGATTGTTCATGCTGCATATATGCTAATGAATTCAATATCTCTAGCAGTGCTAGAGAAGTAGTTCCTTCTGAACAGGGGCATGGGGGAAAAAAAAGACATTGTTGGCTGTGTAACTTGCTTCAAGATCTGCTTTGGATGAACAATATGGGCACAGACCCTGCCAACTTTGGCTTCCTCTGACTGGGACATTTTTCTAGCACTCTCCCAGGAGGTCTTCTGCCCTTAACTGCCCCCTCATGCCTGTGATAGAAATAGCTTGGAAGCACTCCTGAGTGTCAGATCTAGCTGGGCTTTAATATGAGTACTACTAGTAAAGAAACCCTAGCCCTTATGGAGGCTGTATGCAGAGGGGTAAGTGGATGCTGACAGCATTGGTAGTTTTACTCCAATTCTGTATCAGCTGAGATTTTGGTGTTTAATCATCTTTTCTATGCTTACAGGTCTGTCTTCTCCTGTGGAAGGAAATGTGTGTACAAACAGCACACAAGAGCTGCAGGATACTTTAGCAGACAGCCAGTTTCTTGAGAATAAAATTACTAATCAGGGTGGGGAATCCTCTCTCTGAGAGTAAAGGCTGAGGAAGCCAAATTGGTTCATGGTAACTTTAATCTACAGGGTGAAATTTTAATTGTGTGTTTTGTGTGTTGCTGTAACTACTAACCAGGCTTTCTGAATTCACGCTTGCATTAATACTTACTTGTTGCAGCTATTGCCTTCCAGAATCCTGAGGGATTTTGTTTTTGTTTCCTCCAAAAAGGTGAAATTTTATTACTTGGTACAGAACTGGTAGCTTTTGCATTGGTGGGTGTTTTTTCCCCATGTCCTGTCATATTCCCCCGACTTCTAGTTTAACAGAGGATGTTTGAGGCTGATGTTATGTTTCCCTTATAAAGCTTTGATAAAAGGTGCTGGATTGGGTTAACTGTGCAGTTGTTGCAGAAAGGGAATCCTGGGCACGCAAAAGGAGAGCCCACAGCAGCTGGGCAGCGTCGTGCTGGCTGTGGCATCCATTGCTGCTGCTGAAGCAGCTCCATGGGCAGATGGAAATTGTGTTCCAGTGGACCTAAATACCCAATCTGTAATTAATCTAGTTGCCAACAGTGCAAGAGGGCAAAGTGAGGTGGTTTTTACTATATTCTTTATATGTTTTTCCAAAAATGGAAAACACCACTTTCAAACTGTCTTCTCATTATTAGTTTTAAATACAGTTGCCGCAAGTTGTGTCTGCTAGAAAGAGCAGTTAAATGTCCTTGTTATTTGATGCAGATGTTGAAATGCAGTAACATTTCAAGACTTTGGGTTTTGATGTCCTTTAAGACATGTAAGTGGCAGTCCCTGCTCTGAAAAATCTTTCAGTCTATCAGATGAGAGAAGAGCAAGGAAAGGGAAATTAGGTACTGTCCACAGAGACAAATGAAGTAGCAAACACCTTTTAAATCAGAGGAGATTGGTTAGCTAAGAATGCATTTCACTTCTGATTTTCTGTTTTACATACTAAGTCATCATTAGACTAGCTAGGTCTTAATATTTTAAATACTGTAATTTAAATAAAATCCATAGGGTTTTTAAAAAAGTCAGTTCAGTGCTAGTAAGTAGGACTGAATTTTCCAGCAATTCAAAAGCAAGCACCACAGAACATACTGTGCCCTAGAAGCAGAGGAGAGAAGGAAAATGTTGGTCTACTTTTAAGGGACAAAACTAGTTATTCTCTTCAGGTTGTCTGCAGGTGTATCAAGTCATGCGTGGCCATACCCATTCACGAAATATAGTGACCCACATGGCAGGTAAATTTGTCCTGATTTGTGCTGCACGGTGAAGGTGATGGGCCACAGCAGTGTGCTGTGTCTGTTTGCACCAGTTTATCTGGTCTACAAGTCAAAGAAATATGCACACTGATGAAGACAAGCACTATAGACCCTTTCATCACCTCTCCATGGCTCTTGACTCAATGCAGCATTCTCTTCTGCAGTGGGGATAAGAATATTTGAGAGGCCAGTGGGAGGTGGTGGAGTGTGGTGGCACTGGTGGACTGGCTGTGTGCATTCCAAAAGAGTTACTTGTGCTGATTAAATAGGCTGGTATTTTGGAATGGCTAAGGGTGGGCCTGGGTGTCTTCCATGCTTAAATGTTAGCTGATTGTCTCAGAAGGAAAGGACAGCAATGTTGCGGCTGCTGTTGCAACATATTTGCTGAACTCACAGTTATGGAGGAAATGTTTCCTCTTTTTTTTTGTCTTGCTTGTGGGCTGGATGCACATGTGTGAATTCCTTCTCACTTCAAACACACACAGTTCTCACAGACAGCCTGCTGCTTGGAGGTGGGACATCTAACTCACAGAAGTTAGAGTTTTGTATATAAATGTGAGATTGGAACGAAAGCCCGATCTTGTTGGGGCTAGAAATATTTATGTCATTTTCCTGCTTTTTGCATCTTCCTTGTATTGTTTCTACATTTTTTCTTTGTTCATTCTTGGTAAAACATTGGCAAGTCATGGATATCACTTGTAAGAGTAAATAAGTGACAACTATTATTTAAACTCCTTTTGTTGATCATATCTACTTTTTAAAAAAATGTAACCTTTGAGAAAAGAAAACAGATCAATCATAACATAGAATCTTATTAATGGATCAAGCATAATATAGAATGCTGTTTTGCTTTTGTGTTTAAAATGCAGAGCATGGATGGGAGTTCTGCTAACCTGGGAACCAGTGAGACTAAACAACTTGCAGTACTTTGTATATGGTTATAATAATATAACAGACTTCAAATTACTATCAAAACCCTTCATTTATTCTAGCTAGTTTAAAAAAGCTACAGATTTCCAGATTGTTTCATATTAGCACTTGTTAAATTTCAGCCAACGTTTGGCAAGTGAAATCTACAAGTGCCGTTTCCAGCTCCCAGTGTGTGCTGCCACTGGCTACTGATGACCTTTCCTTTTTTCTTCCAAAGACATAAAAGTTCAGGAGTGAGATAAGAAGATATATTAAAGGAAAACAGAAAGAAAACCAATCTCATTTCTTACCACTCAGCCTTCATTTTGTGACTCCATTGATTGGTTTTGTGAAAATGCAGGAACCCACCAGTTCTGATTCTTCTGTTTCAAATGGCATTTAAACTCCTTTTCAAAACTGTTTTTATAAAGTACTATCATGACTACTGGAAACAAAGACATGAATGAAGGTTAAAGTGCCTAGCAATACATCAAAAATACACAATTGTAACTGAGATAAATGGTTAAACTTATTCCCTGTTAAATGTTTCTCGTATAATTTTCATTATTATCCCAGTAATTAGCCTGGGATCAAAGATTTCCTTCAATGAGTATCCTGTCTTTCTTCTTCTCTTGCCTCCCTTAAATAGTCTGGCTTCTTGCTGCGGGGACTTGATGACAAATCATCTAAAGTTAATTTGTCAGTGTCCTAAACAGCACTGAGCAGAACATAGCTGTTCTCATTAGCTCTGTTATTGCCTGAGTGTCAGCACAAAACTCTTGAGGATCTGTTTGTAACATGAGTATGTCTTGATTTCCTTAATACACATTTTTATCCAATCACAGAGATGGCATTTAACTGTGTTCTGGCTTCCAAATCCCTTGTGAATTAGTCGTAAGTGACCAAAATCAATTGAAAATGTCTAAAGACTTAGTGTGATTGATGGTTCTCTTTGCAGAGTGACTAGGTTTTAAAATAGTTGAAGGTTTGCTTAAACATCAGGCTACAGGGTTATTTGCTTCTAAGGGAAGAATTTCTGGTAGCTGTGCTCTATCAGCATACGCTTTCTTGTGAAGCGTACTTTTTTTTTGGTTTTTTTTTTTTTGCTTTAGGGGAGTTAATACTACTGTCTTAGCAGTGCAGAGTAACTTACTCAGTGATGAAAGGTTAATACTATAACTGATACTCCTTTGGTTACTGATTTCTTTCGGATTTTGTTTCAAGTGTGTTTGTATGCTGACAACTGATACTGACATCAAGATTCTCAAAGAATCAGGAATTAAGCACACTAATATCCTGGAAGCAGGTACAGAGTTCCTTTGAAAAAGGAACATGATCCAGTGAATGAGAATGCCTTAAAAGGACTGACAGTCTTTATTCAAAATGCTGCTTTATTTGTTTATTGTCTCTACAAAGAGAAATTAGATTCCTTTGCTGTAACTAAGTTTTAAGGAGTTAAAAAAGCAATTTAAGGGGTGAAAAATTTGATTAATACCCCAAGGTGTTTGTTTTTGTAATGGTCGAAGATTGTTTTAAATATGTTATCAAGGTAGCACTGGTAGTTTCACTGTGAATTCTGTATGTCCTGGGAAGGTGAGAGGACTGTACGTTGAAACATCCGCTGAACCATGCACTGATGCTGCATAAGGTTTGAAGATGTGTTCAGGCTATGTTTTTTTTGGAAATAAAAGGTATTTATCGTATCAATATGGCTAATATACTCTAGGATACAGTTTTCTATCCAATCTCAATTTTGGCATGGGAAGAGAACAAGTGTGTGGCTTTTTTTTTTGTTTTGTTTAAATTGCAACATAGAGCAACAACACTTGGACTTTTTGTGCTGCAGAAAATGAGAGCATAAGCAGTCTATATCTGTGACATGACAAATGGGGCCACCATTGCATTCTTCCATAGCGTGCTAATAACAGAGCTAAGTTATTGCTGGAGCTCTCATACTCCGTCACAAAATGTAAAGTATTTATTGGTGCTGGATGTGGCTTCCTCCAGTGCTGCTCAGCCTCTTTCCAGTTCATAACTGTGGCAACACAGTTATAAACTTTTCATCCTCGAACACTTAGAGGCCACAAGAGCGATGTAGCAATATGTCTCAAATGTAGCAATATATTTCTGTTGTGTGTATCTGTGTGTTTAAATGCGTGTACTTATATATGTATGCCTGTACATACATATATGTTGTTTCCGATTGATATTCCCAAGAAGCTGGAAGTCATCCTGTAATACAAATAAGGTTTTTTCTTAATTTTAAGGGGGAGATGGTTCCTAAAACGTTGCAAAAGTACCTTCAGCAGCCAAACTTTGTAAAGTCTCTACTTTTCTGGAAAATTCAAAACCTGTAGCAGAAAGTTGTTGTTCATGCAGGCTAGAGGATTAAGTGACCACCTTGCATAAATGTTACCAGCTTGTATCTAGAGCTTCAGCATTCAATTAGACAAGCTGCTTTATAAAAAAATAAAATCCTGTGCATGCATTTTAGCAATTTGTCATTACTTTTCAAGCTTATTAACTCATTAAGCAGCATTTAATGAGGATAACCACAAAGTAATTAATTTATACAGTATGTTTATTGCTTCCCTAATGAATTTATGCGTTAGAGTTCCTCAATTAATATGTTAATCTATTTTTATATTTTGTATACATTTTGTTCTCTAAATAAACAAAAATATTTCTTCAGGGACTTTATTCCAGGCTACAGATGGTCTGTATGAATATCACCCAGTATAAGTGTAAGTATAGAGTTCTCACCAGTGGGCCCACTGCACCCACAGCTGAGGCACTCGGTCAGGCTGGTGGCACTTCTGGGAACATACATTTAAGAAAAGGCAGTACACCACACAGCAGAGTGAGGAAAAAAGGTGTGAGAAACAACCCTGTGAGCACCTGGGTCGGAGAGTAAGGGGAGGAGGTGCACAGTGCCAGAGCATGTGTTTCCCTGCAGCCCATGGCGAACCATGCTGAAGTGGATAGGTACCCAGACTGCAGCCATGGATAAACCCATGGTGGAGCAAGCAGATATGGCCATAAGGAACTGCAGCCAGTGGGGGCTCACATGGGACTTCAACCTGCAAGAAGGACCCATGTTGGAGCAGTTTGTGGAGAACTTGTCAATGGAAAAGTGTGAGGAGGAAGGACTGACTCAGGAGCTGGTTGTGGTCCGTAGATCCACCAAAACCCCCATTTTCCCCTCTCCCTGCAGGAGCTGGGGAAGGAATCAGAAGAGTCGTAATGAAGGAGGGAAGTGGAACCTGGGAAGAAGGGATGGGTTAGTTTTTGTCTTTGTTTCTCACCATTCTGCTCTGATTTACAAATAATTAAATCAATTTTCCCTAAGTCATGTCTGTTTTATCCATATTGATAATTGGTAAGTGATCTCCTTGTCTTTATCTGGATCTTTTCCATCTTATTTTCTGCCTCTGATCTGTTGAGGAGGAAGGGTGGGAGAGCAGCTCGGTGGGTGCCTGAAAACTGGTCAACAGCAACCTTCGTCAACAACCTAGACAATAATTTGCATATAGGCTAGCAAAACATAACTGTAAAATCCTGTAACCTACAACTGAGCTGTCAGATTATGAATGTCTAACATTTTATGGTTTGTGACCTGTAATATTTAAGAAAATAATTAGACTGAAGTGTATTCAGGGTTTTTTTTTTTCTCATTTTCACAAACTTTATATTAAAAGTCCAGAATCCATGCTATTATGCAATCATTCAACTGTTAGATTTGCTTTTTAAAGAATTAATTGTGCTGATTTGTGGTTATAAGTAACATATTTAGCCACATACCTCCTTCCTTTTGTCTTCCAGGTAGCTCACCATACTCTTAATTCACAGTTGTGCAAATTTAATTGAAAAAAGGAGTCAAACCATCTTAAGAATGTAAAGCAAAACTAAATGCAATGTGCGTATTATCACGTGACAAAAATAATGGTTTTAGTGCTTAAGGAGAGAAATCTATCGATTGGTAACATAAACTAATTCCTGGCTGGTTTTGCAGTTGAAATAATCCTGAATCTTATCTCCAAATTGCAACCTCTGTGGGCAAAGTAGGAGCTTTAGTCTCTGGCACTGAGTATAGTACAACTGAAATGCTCTTGCATCTTCATGGACATATGTGTTTAATGCATCTTTTTTCCCTTGAAGCAATGTGTTACTACATATACAAATTGTGTGAGAAATTGTCGTGCAGCACTAAAACATTGTTCTGGAAAAAAGGATACCTTTTGCTTGATGTAATATGAATTTTGAGGCATTATCTGTAATGGTTACAGAATAAATGGGGACCTCAGCTATGTGGTCAGAAAACAATCTTCTTCAGCCCTGTGTTTTTATACATATTGCAGCTGCCTCTTAATTATTCATCCTTTAAGAGACATCATACTGATCTTGGTTTAGTCTATTATGTTGTCTGTGAATATAGGATTTTAACTTGAGTTTAGATTAATTTAATCTAAAAATCACATTACTAGTATAATTTATTCAGTACCTTCTTACCAAAGAAAATTTCATTTATTTAAAGTAATTCAAAAGAAGCAAAGACTCCTTGCTCATTAAGTTAGATATCTGCCAGATCTTGGTTCTTCTCTAAGTGTAGAGAAGACTGTAGTTTGTCATTTAATACGTTATTTTGTAGCAGTGGAAATACCACCTTTTTAATTTCAACTGCTGTAACACAACAAATACAGTTAATTTCTGCAAGAAAAAGTAATGAACTGTCTTAAATCATAAAACTGTCTTAAATCATAACTGTCATGAACTGTTTTAAAATCCATTTAAAAAAGGATGAACTGCCAAATTAAATTCTGTGGCAAAACGTCTTCACTTGAGAGGAAAGTATGCCTTTTTTTGGTAGGTCTTAATATTCTAGAATACAGATATTAACACTTTAATACCAAATTGCCCCCTCCTCCTGTCTTTCCTTCATGCAGAGCATTCCACTGTACTGCGTCATGTCTACCCTAACTAGTGGAGTTGACAAAAATTTATGTGAACAATTGCAAACACCACTGATGCCACTGCCTTTAACAGCCTTAATGGCTTTGATCCTAGTGGCAGCTCTCTCTGTTTTACCAAAGTTTGTCCAGTACAGTAAGCTGTACAAGTTTACTTTGATTTGCTTTTCCTACCAATGATGGGATTAAACCATTCATTCTCAGTTTGGATGCAAAGTGAATTCTGTTTGTATCTTCTCTGCCAATCTGGAATGAATTGCACTGAACCTGGTGTCATTTGGTTTAGCTCCAGGGTAAATCAGTGCTGTTATACCAATGTATAGAAGCAAAGGCAGGATCTCAAAAATCAATTTACTGTAGTACTAATGTAATAAATAGTAATATTTATTAGGAATAAATATAATAATACTCTGTATGAGAAATATTTTAGGAGTGCACTGAAATGGAGTAAATATTTTCTTGTTATATACTCTCAAATTTTGTGTTGTGGTTTCAAAGTTGTTGTGGTTTTAAGTAACCAGAGTTTTTTATTAGCTNGAAGGTGAAGGATCTTAAAAGGGAGGGGTGGGGGGGGAGAAAGGTGTCTGTAACAACTATCAAACTGCTCACCCTTAAACTCTTAAGCTCTGATTTTAGTAGTAGTTGTAGTTGTAGTAGTAAACTCTTAACATTCTAAGTTAGAGCCTGTTTTGCTTGTGTGAAGTAGTTAATAAACAGTTGCTTGTAATCCTTATCACAAAAGTCGGAGGTTTTTTTTTTCCCTTCTCTGAGAATTTTAGATCTATGTGTGGGCTCTTGGCTTTTAGCCAGAGTCAAACCATGACAAAAGTATAAACATCCATTTGTAAGCAAAAAACCCCCGTATCTTATGCATGCAGAGTTAAGATGGTCTCCTTCCTTCTGCCTTCAGGTAGCTCACCATGCTTTTACATAATTCGCATTTAGAGCACTGAATGTGGAAATTAGGGATGCTTAGACAATGCTTTTTTTTACGGTCTCTAGCGGGGAGGAGGAGAATGGACAAGTTATTAAAATAAGTTTGAGGGAGGGATGGCAAAGTAACCTTATTACTGAAACAGCAGAAATTGAATTAACAGGTAAGATATCTAATCACCACCAAAGCTGTCTTACCAGAAGTCCTCCAGGACAGAATTTTGGTCATATTCTTGGTGAATGAGAGATTTTGTCCTCAGAAAAGAATGCAAAGTAAATATCTTAACATACCATGGGTTTGCAGTAAAATAATTGTGTTGTTTATTTGGGAAACATACATTAGAAAAATACCACTGAAAGCGGATTAATTGCCCCTCCTTAAAAATGTGGTGTACAAAAGAGGAACTATGTCTGTTCTTCATTTAGTCTCTGCTTTGTTTCATAAGTCACTGTTTCCTAAAATTTCCTTTTGTGTATATTTAAAACAGAATATAGTGAAGTTTTCATTAAGGATTTGTGAGAATGAATAAATGCACTTAGTAAAAGTGTATAAGAGATTTCCCGTCTCTAGAGCAGACTTCTTAACAACCATTCATCTTCTATCTGCATGTAAGCTCCAGTCTTTGAATTAATTTATTATTCACAGTTATTAGCAGTACGTACTTGAATCCTGATTACGTACTGGCCAAAAAGACAATCTTGGACTTCAACAGTGATGACTTTATCTGCCTAATGAAAGCAGAGTTGAATCTCAGCATGGATTTTAGTGGTATTGCTACCTCAGCATTTTAAAGTGCTAGTCATCATATGTTCATCCTTGCAGTCCCTAAATTAATATTTTTATATTTTGAAGGAGGCTTCTGTGTGTGTGTGCATATATGTATATATAATATATTTATATCTAACATTGGTGTTTTAGTCAATTTTGATTGCATGACATGTTTTGCAGAAACTTTCCAAAAAATAATCCTTTTTATCTACCAATTTTGAGGGCTTCTTGAGTAGCTTTCCCCCAAGCAATTGCTGCCTGTCTTTTAAAAGAGTAAGCGTTGACCATTGATGCCGTATTTGAGGGAAGATAGAGTTAGATTGCATCAGTGGTACTGATAAATCAAAAATGAGACACCCACAGCTGTTGCACTATGTTGTACGTGCTCATGTTCATATTGTAATATGCAATGTAAAAACATTAAGGACTGAACTTGTATGTGTTACTTGTTGAACAAATGAAGAAAAGTAATATTTCTGTGTTGCATACAGTGCAAGATACTGAAAAATGGAAAATGGGTGGAAATGAATTTTTCAGCTAAGTGGATGTTTTATGTGGTACCCAAGAATAAATGAGAACCTATTGCAGTTCTCCCGTTTGTAGGTTTGTTTTTTTGTTCCCGCTGGTTTATGAAAATGTCTGTGTAAGATTTAAAGAAGACATGGTGCACATGGGGCTTCTATGTGGAAACAGAGATAGTATTTGGAAGCTGATGAAATTTATTCCTGTGGATGGTCTAAGTGATGTGACCTTTCAAAGTAATGAATGAAGTATTGTACTTGGGTAGGAATATTACAATGGCTAATGTATGCAGAGATGATGTTTCCTAAATGGAAAAACAGGTTTATTAATGGTGTTCTTATAAAGACAGGACTAATCTAGGATTCTGCTAGCATATTTAATCAACAAGTCAGCTATTAATGATTCATGCAGTTCAGATTGCAAAGTGAGTGATCATCAGTTTTTTGCAGTGCTATTTTCACAGCTGTGAAAAGGTGGTTGCACACCTCAGAAAGCTAATTCAGAAACATAGGTCAGTATTTGATTCTGTCTTTTGCTGTTGTTAATTTAGTAGAAAGAGTTGTTCCCATATTCCTAACCTTGTATGATTTAAGCTTCCTGCTTATTTATTTATTTGAAAATATTATGCTTTGCCAAAAAGACAGTTTATTCTGATAATCTTGTATCATTTCTTTGAAGTGAACAGGCCACTCAAAATGCGACATGTTACTTCCCTAGTCTTGAAATATGTGATTCATGAATTACTTGATACAAACCCAGGAATGGATCTCCAGTTTTCCTGAGGAAAAGGGCATTTGTAGTGCTGGAAGCTCAGCTGTGTGCTCCAGGTTTAGGTTGCTGGAAACTATCCATGCAGACGTACATGTGAAGGCAGACACCAGAAGTGCTGGGCTGTGACAATCACAGCAGCAGACTATAGTGGCTGGGGTGTGGTGTGTGACCCCCATGGTATTGTCTTGAACCATATGAGTGCAGCACAGATGGCAGGAGCGTGGAAGGGGAACCCAATGGGAAGTTTGACTGATTTATCTGTAGTTGTCTCCTCTCCTTTTGTTGTGTCATTAGTGGTATACTGAGGAAATGGGACAATAAAGACACGCTTTGAAAGAGTATAATGGCTCAGCAGTGAAAAATGTTAATGAAGTGTTGGAAAAAAAGCTTTTGGGAGCGGAGTGTTCGCATATCGATATATATTGGCTTTTTAATGGGAAAGGTTTCATAATGTTAATGACCTGGTCATGATTTAACAAAAAAATTGCTGTCTTTCAGCTCTAAACAGGCAGAAAACAGGAAGGGAAATGAGAAGAAAAATGTGATTCTTCTGTATTTAAAGTATATGTTAGTAGACTTTATTAGCTGTAAATGTAGTCTAAAAAAGAAGGATGTGTGAAGTGACATAAAATAGATCCCAAGAGGTCAATGTAATGTTTAGAGCCTAGGCAAAAAAAAACCCAAACCCTTTAAACTTGCATAGATTGCAGATTTTCCAGTCAAGTGACACAAAGGAAAAATGGAGAAACGTTTGGAGAACTGTGTGAAGCGCTGTTTGTGCTGGAGTTGTTGTTCAAGGCTGGTGCTGGGCCAGCTTTAGTTAGAGCAGACTAAAAGCTCTGACATTTGGCCAGAGCTCATTGTTGGATGTAGCTGAGATTATCTGAACTACTTTATCACTAGGTAGCTGATCCAATGAGCCTCTTTAGGGTCCTAAATATTGTAGCAACCTCTAAAAGATGATCCTTTTTACTAGATTGGTTACCCATAGCTTAATGCGGCAGAGTTTCTTCTGCAAGGAAGGTAAGAGAGAGACTTTAATGCATGATGGTGCAGAAGAGATGAGTTAATGGCATGTCGTGAAGTTACATATCTTCAATATCCTTGTTAATTTGTGATGGCATATGAGGACAAATTATCGAAACGTATTTTCCATAATACTGGTTTTCCTTTAGTATGGATTAAATTATTCTGGAGATCACATACTGTGCTTATTTGGTTCCCTTGCATACTAGTAGGAATTTTCTTTTTTATTTTAAGGACCTGATCATCATGTGGCTATGCCTATGACTAAGAGAAAAATCATACATTTCACTTGGAGCTACATTTCTTCTTCCCCTTTACCGTTATACAACATATTGAAGAGCTTGCACCCTTCAGGCTCTGTTCTCTTTTGCAAATATCTGTGAGCGGAGATGAGACTGTACCCTTGAGTAGATGTTTGAGCCATGTACATCCTTATGCTGCGCAGAGGTGTCAAACACTGTGGAGCTCAGCTGATGGAGTGAGCGGGCTGTGTATTGTTTTTTTTGGGAGATAATGGTGTATAGCAGCTAAAGGGGAGAGTACTTGCTACATGGTGCATACAAATGTAATCTTCTCTTTATTGTTGTTCTGAGCATTGAATAGTTCAGCTAAGCATATGGAATTTACAGTAAAATGCTGCCCAAAATAGTCTGTAAATGTTTAATAGTGCCTTGGCTGGTAAGGGGTAAGAAATTTTTTGAAGCACAACATGCTGCCTTGTCTGTGCCTCCTGGCCAACTGGCAGACAAATAGAAATGGGTGCAGCTGCAGCAGCATGTATTCTTATGGCTGTGAAGTGCTTGGATGCGGATTCAAGCCAAAATAAAGCTGTCTTGGAGCAAGGTGCCACATAGAGTAACACAGTGCACGTGTATTAGGCTTTAGTCAAAGCATGCTAGCTCATCATGCTGGAAAATTGACTAACATTTTTTTTTAAAAGTCATTTTGCACAGTTTAAGTACGTACTAACTGACCACTGCTGACTCACTCCAGCTCTCTGGTATCAGTTGCTTGCTTATGTTAGACCTGCCTTGTGAAAGGTGATGTTTTGTTGGCTGACTGGTTCCTTCCTTCCAATACTGGGTATCACTGATGGGAGAGGTGCAAGGGAGCCAAGCCTAACTTTCCTTTCTCAGTCTCTGAAATATGGAATAGTAGAGAAATAGGGATGGAAAACTTTGAGAAGTTCTGTAGTTTATCTCCCTGTTCTAAAGAATCTCCTAGTATTTTTTCTCAGCCAGTATTTCTCTAATTGTACAGAGGCTGTGAACCTCAAAAGCAGGAATTCCAGGAGCAGAAGCTCAGTGAACTAAACTGAAAATGTGGATGAGTATGCCTGCATTTGGTGATCTGAAAGAATCATAGAATTGTTAAGGTTGGAAAAGGCCTCTGAGATATCTGAGTCTGACTTAATCCAGCACTTCCATCTTCATCTCCAAACCATGTCCCCAAGTGCCACATCAAGATATTTTTGAGCGTTTCCGGGGATGGTAACTCTACCACCTGAGCAGCCTGTTCCAAAGCTTAAATACCCTTTTGGTGAAGAAATTTTTTCTAATACCTGATCTAAACCTCTCCTGGTGCAACTTGAGGCCATTTCCTTTTGTCCTGTTACTTGGGAGAAGAGGCCGACCCTGACCTGGCTACAGTCTCGTTTCAGGCAGTTGACACAGCAACAAGGTCACCCCTGAGCCTCCTTTTCTCCAGGCTAAACAACCCCAGCCTAAACAACCTCAGCTCCCTCAGCCACTCCACAGAAGACTTGTGCTCTAGGCCCTTCTGGACATGCTTCAACACCTCAATGTCCTTCCTGTAGTGAAGGGCCCAGAACTGAACAGAGGATTTGAGGTGCAGCCTCACCAATGCTGAATACAGAGGGGTGTCACCGTTTAAAGGGGACAGTGAATTTGAATTAAAATAAATTTGATATTAACTTTGTCAAGACTTGTTTGGGTATAAAGATAGAAAAAAGCTTTTGTTAAAACAGAAAATAAAAAATATGTATTATTTATTAAAAAGTACCCTTATCAAAACAATGTAAAAACCAGAAAATTAAATTGAATATCTGATGTAATGGAGACAGAAGGAGAGAGGCTGGAGCACACCCCACCACCCCTAGGATTTGTGGGCTTGAGGAAAAACAGGTAAGGCTGGGGTCCTGCCTGGAAGGATCCTGGGAACCCGATGGGAGAAGGGGAAGGGGACCACCTGAACCAGTGCTGCGAAGGAAAAAAAACAAAAGGAGAAAAGGTGAAGTGGGGTAGTAAGGTAGGCAGGGGAAAAGGGGACAGAAACCTGTGATGCAGGAAAGGGATCTGAGTTGGCTCCTGAGGCTCTCCACTGTTAGGAAGCAGTCCCTGGTATCCCGGCCTCGGCTACCGCGTGGTCAAAATGGCACCGTCAGGTTCTCAAGCAGCAGCAGCCCTCCTGGCAGCTTAGCACAGCCAGAAAGAGCCAATGGCATCTGGGCTTCACCGTTTTTATACCTTTTGTTCTGGCCCAGCATACTTTGCAGTTCATGCATGCGTGCAGGTCTTTTTTTCCCTACGCTTTTCCTGCCCCGGGAGGTGTAGCCTGGTGTTCCATTGGTCCATTTTCATCCCCGCCTACTTCTGGTCCCAAACCGTGGGAAATTTCTTTGGTTTTTTTGCCATGTGCTCCAGTCCAAACATGGCGACTGCCCTCCCCCAACCTGGACACCCCACACCACCCCACCAACACAGTGGCCACGGGACCTGTGTCGCAGCCATGGCACTCCCATGGCTCGTGTTCAGTTGGCTGTTGACCAGCACCCACAAGTCTTCCATCAGGCACCTTTCCAGCTACTTTGCCACAAGCCTGTAGTTCTTCGTGGTGGTGCTGTGAGCCAAGGGCAGAACCTGGCATTTGGCCTTGTTGAATGTCATATAATTGGCCTTGTCCCATGGATCCAGCCTGTCCGTATTCCTCTGGAGAGGCTTCTTGCACTCCAGCAGATGAACACTTCCTTCCAGCTTGGTGTCATGTGCAAACTGAGGATACAGTNCGGAGCGGTGCGTGCAGTGAGCAGCATCGAGTCCCACAGCATGGGGACTGCTGGGCACCACCCGGCTTGTAAACAAAAGGGGAAAAAGTTTTCCATAAAATAAACCATAACAAGGGAGACCCACTTCTGTGGTTGTACCAGCCACACTATTTCTGATACCAGCCAGAGTACCTTCTTGGACATCTGGGCGCTCTTCTGGCTCGTGTTCAGTTGGCTGTTGACCAGCACCCACAAGTCTTCCATCAGGCACCTTTCCAGCTACTTTGCCACAAGCCTGTAGTTCTTCGTGGTGGTGCTGTGAGCCAAGGGCAGAACCTGGCATTTGGCCTTGTTGAATGTCATATAATTGGCCTTGTCCCATGGATCCAGCCTGTCCGTATTCCTCTGGAGAGGCTTCTTGCACTCCAGCAGATGAACACTTCCTTCCAGCTTGGTGTCATGTGCAAACTGAGGATACAGTCAATTTCGTTATGCAGGTTGTTGATAAAGATATTAAACAGGACTGACCCAAATACCGTGTCCTGGGGAACTTGGGACTGGTGCCAGCTGGATGTAACTGTTCACTACCATGCTCTGGGCCCAGCCATCAATTTTTTATCCAGCAAAAAATACACCCATCCAAACCATGGGCAGCCAGTTTCTTCAGGAGAATGCTGTGGGACTGGCTGGACATCAGTCAGTCAGTGGAGAGCAATTGTTTTCATTTGTATAATTTTTCTTTCTTGGGTTTTATTTCTCACTCTTTGTTGTTTTCCTTTCATTATTTTTTATTATTATTAATTTATTTTAATTACTAAACTGATCTTAATCCACAAGTTTTCTCACTTTCACTCTTCCCCACATTGTGCTGCTGAAGGAGTTAGCAGCAGCTGTGTGGTGCTTAGTTGCTGGCTGGAGTTAAACCATGACAGTCCTTTTTGGTGCCTGAACAGGGACTTGAAGTTGGAGATAATAACAGACTGACCAGAGCATATTAGAAGGGATTTATATCTGTTAGCATTTGTGAGCATATTACAAGGGATTTATATCTGTTAGCATTTGTGGGTCATCATACTGATTCATCTGTTCTTCATATTAATTTGTCTGATCTCACCGTGCTCTTTTTTTTTTTTAGCTGTATGTGTTAAAGATTGGTGTTGGCTTTTGCAGTTTGCTGTGCTCTGAAGTGATTAGTGATGTTTTGCTTGAGAGATTTCTTACTGAAACATTGACTGTAAACTTAATCTGGCATTTGGGCTCTGTATAAATACATTATTATACTTTGGGTACCATCAATTACAGTTGTATTCCAATTAACAATTATATTCCTCAGAGAGGTTTTTTATGGAGGAAATACAGAATGGTAGTGTGAAAAGGCTACAAAGGATGTAGATCTGTTAACTTCTTGTTAATGCCTGTTAACAGCAGGAAAAAGAATGTAAGGTTAGCATCAAGGCTAGTGAAGAAACTTGAGAGACAGTGCTGTGGCTTAGTTTTCAAACGAATGCTCTGGCTCAATGTTAACACTTTTTCTGTAGGAAGTTCCTGTGTCAAGTTGTTCAGGTGTCAGTAGCAGCAGGCTTAGTCATCAGCTCGGTGTCAGACTGTGTGTGTATCTCTGACTGTTTCCATCCCTAGGTAAAACTCTCCCACAGGATAAGCAGTCCTGTCCTGCTCTTGATGTTCCTCTCTTCCCCAGCCTCCCTCACAGAAGCTGAGACCACAGGTGCCTATTCTTGCCTTGCACCCCATGTTGGAAGTGTGAATTCTGCCTTCATTGGGTTCTTGTGCTGGATTCTGTGTGTGGAATAAATTTACAGAATCTGAACCTACAAGTTTCGGAAATCTGCTGCAAAATCAGCACATCAGCTCATTGGTAGCAGTTCTGAAGAAGAGTCTTTCTGCTGCTTAGTCAATCATCTCCGCATATTCAGAGGGAAGCTTTATTGCAAGCACATCTCTTTTTCCAGTAAATTCATTTCCTGCCAATTCTGTGAATACTGAATCTTGGAATATGAAGAATTACATTGATGTGGGAGTTTTGTTTGCTTTTCCAATCTCTTATGATAGACAATGTTCGACTGTGGAACCCTGTGCCATTTGCATATTTTATTTTTTGTTCTCTTATATCTAATTCTCTTTTTAGTTTCCCGAATATGTTCACATAACTGAAGTTGAGCATATTAGTACTGAAGCAGGTGCCACTAATATAATGGTTACATTTGTCTTCTCATTTTCCATTTCAAAATGCATGTTTTTAACACTCAAATATTTTGTTCCTAGATTCATAATGTGCTGCTCCTACCTTAAAGATTTTGGATGAGGAGGAAAAGTGGGGAAATTAGTTTAAGGTATGTCTTCCTTAAAGAAATTTTGAAAAGCAAAGGGGTGAAAAGATCTCTTGGTCCCTCAAGTGGTACACAAAGGTGTACAAAGCCAGAAATGAGGGCAGGAGTAGGCAAGACAAAACCTCGCATGAACTGTAGTATATAGTCCTATTTCAGTAAACTGTAGTGTCTTTTATTATAAAGCTTTGTGTTGTAGGGCTCTGAATCCAATGGGGTGATGAACTCCCCTTAGTGCTAGGTGACCTTTTTAGGAAATGATGACGATGTACAGCTCATTTCAGCATTGTTCCTCACAACACCTTTTACAAGGTGTAGACAACAAGGCAGGAGATCTCGTATTTCCTGACATAATGCTTCTCTAATCTACCTACTCTGTTTTTCATGTTTCCTCCCACCCTTGTCCTTAAAAGCAACAGACTCGCCCATTCTCCTTTGATTAGTGACTGCTCTATGTTTATATTTGAGCTCAATTTTTGATTAGCTGACTGGTCTCTTGCAGAGAGAAATCTGTTATTTTAGAATATTCTATTTTAATAATATTCTATTACTTTAGAATAATAATGCTTTCTTCCATCATTCTCAGATCTCAAAGCACCATGTTGTTAGCCATCTTCTTTTCTTAATTCATTATAATGATGCCTTTTTTTTCCAGAAAGAGAGCATTGCATTCTCATCTGAGTTAAAAAACATCTTTCAAAGAAGACGTTACTGTACTTTCAGAGTAACATAAAATCTTGTGGCAGGTCTAAGTTCTTATGCTCTTAGTCTGAATTAATCCTATAAAGTCAATGTTAAACCTACTGATTTCAGCTCTACCAGGTTAAACTGATGTGCTGCAGGGTAGTGAATGAAAATGCACAAACATATCCACAGTATTTCGGTTTGATCAGCCTAATAACTTACTAGAATGGTTTGCAGACATGTCTTCTTCCAAAAGGTCATATATCATAGTTAATTTATGCTTAAGGGGATAAATGTTTATCAAAAAACTCACCATTGTCTGTGATTTTTTGAAAGCCATTTTGTTTCACTCTTGCAAGCATTTTCAATTAAATATGTCCACATTCAAGCAGATTAGAAATTGTTAAGGCCAATTCGAAGTTCAACTAGGATTATGTCTCCAACTACTATGCAGCATGTACAGTAATGTAGTCATATTAGTTTAGTTTTTTTTACAATGCATGAGTCCTTTCCATGCCAAATCTGCTAACTGTACTTGTCTGTGCTGCTATATTTTTATAACCAAGAATAATGTCTTTACTCAGAATTTTTCTCCATATTGAAATCCGTTGTTCATGACACCCTTGTAAGCAACATGCATTGAACTTGGTTCTCATGCATCCAGAAAGAATAGGTGAATGGAGATTAGAAAGGTTTACAGAGCAACTGTGTTACCTGGGCTGGTAGCGAGTTGTTTCCTACCTCAATTCTGGAGTCTTTCACTTGTCACCTGGGAAACAGAAAGTTCTGCAAGCAGCACTGTTACTCCTCTCATGAGGGCACTGTTCCCTTTGATGGTCTGGATTTCTTCTGCATGCTTTCTTCAAAGGAAGCAAACAGTTCTTGCTGTTCATATGTGTGTGTAGCTCTTCCACCATTTGTACCTTGCATGTAGCAGAGCACTTTGCTTATCCTGATTCAAGTAAACAGGTCACTCATATTTTTCTTTCTCTTTTCATCATTTTTAGTATTCTTGAATGGCTGCTTCAGGTCACTTAGTATGAAGCATCAACATGTGGCTGTAACATTAGGCACATTGCTTATGGGAGTCTGCTGTATGGTGCCTGCCCACAAGGTCTCTGCCAGAGGTCGTTCTATAGTATTTAGGGCCAGACTGAGCAAACTTCAGGGGGTTTTGCGTGGGCATGCTATTTTCAGGCTTTTGCCTAGCCGGGCTATATTTCCAGGTACTGGATGCTTTGATAAGAGAAATGTTCAGCTATGTAGTACATAAAAAAAAAGGTGGAAATACTGGGATGAAAGAATCCGCTTCAGCTAAGTTAATGAAAACCAGGAAGATAGTGCTAACAATGTATGAAGTGACTGAAAATAAAGCCTGGATCCATAGTAGAAGGTTCAGTAAGTGTCTAATGTGAACAAGTCTGTCTTGAGTTAGCATGAACTTATATGGTGCATAACTAAATGCAATTTGAACTGTCAAGATGAGATTTTGTCAGCCTAGTGATTTGTGCTACATAGCCATTATGCTGTTGATCCAGTGCTTGGACTGTAAAATCAGCATTTGCTTTGTTGTGGTCTTCAGAGATCTGAGTTTAACTTTGGCTGCACCCCAGGAGTTCACTTGGCACTGTCTGTAGGTTCTTGATTTTTCACTTTCTTTTTTGAATCAGTGAAGTTGCTGTCTTGAAGAAGGTAGGATCCAGGTTACAGAACTGCATATATAGGTGATACTTTAAAAGACTGGAAAGAATCCTCTGACATCCCTTTTGAGTATAAGAAAGCAAAGCATTCTTTATTTAAAGAATGCTGGGTGTGTAGGAATAATTTCCAAAGTACACATACTGGATTCCAGAGGTTCTACAGTTTTCTACTATAATATCTAGATGTTATATCATCTGTCACACCCACTTCCCAAACTGCCCCTCCCACTGTGCTGCCCTCACCATGCCTCTGACACACCTCCCATTTTGTGTCAGGGGTCCCAAAAAGACCCCTGTCTTCATCCTATCATCTTCCTCATTTGACCTTTGATTCTTGGTACAGCACTGTGTCCTCTGGAACAGTTTCAAGGCTTTCAACCAGCTTTGACTGGTTTTACTAGACGTTATGTCTTCTTTCGAGACCAGCTTCACAAATAGTAGGAGTCCTTTATCTCACTAACATTCCTCTCTATGGAAAACTCTTAGTAAAAGTGACTAGAAAACTTGTACAAAGTTACTAGAAAGCTATATAATATAGGTTTTAGGCTAGAACAGGTTAGCAAAGGCATACAGAGCTTTCAGAAAGCTTCATAAAAGAGTCTGGTGCAACAAACACCTGAAGAAAAGTACAAAGATGAGTGTTTATAGAGCCATTGTACTATCTACTCTTTTGTATGGGTCTGAATCATGGGTCATCTACTGCCATCACCTACAATTCCTCGATCGCTTCCGTCAGTGCTGCCTCCATACAATCCTAAATGTCCACTGGACTGACTGCGTGACTAATGTTACTGTCCTTGAACAGGCAGGGGTCACCAGTATTGAGCCCATGCTGTTGAGAATTCAACTGTGCTGGGCAGGGCACGTTTTCAGGATGGAGGATCACCGCCTCCCTAAGACTGTGCTTTATGGGGAACTCACCACTGGCTGCCTCAATAGAGGAGCCCCAAAGAGGAGATACAAGGACTCCCTGAAACAACACCTCAGTTTTGGCCATATTGACCACCATCAGTGGTCCGCTCTGGCCTCAAATCGAGAGACATGGAGACACACCATCTATAACACTGCTGCCTCCTTTGAAAACTCACATAGAATTAGTCTTGAGGAGAAAAGGCAACGTAGAAAGAACTGTGCCTCGCCAGTACCAGCAAAGGAGACTTTCCGCTGTGCCTTTTGTTCCTGGACTTGTCTATCCTGCATCGGCCTTTTTAGCCATCAGCGCGCTTGTAGCAAGCATGGATAGAGCCCTTCTCGTATCTTTGTTCACAAAGCTTAGCCATGGTGATGACTGGTACAGTGTGGGAAAGGGAAATCGAGAAGACATTTATAGAGCCATTTCTTCATTCCACCCAAATAGAATCATATGCTTAGTCCACCCTGGTCTTCAGCATCTTAAAAGAAAGTGATCCATCAGCTCACCCTGTTATGAGATTCCTGTTCATCCAAAATCAATCTTTTAATAATGAGATCTAGATAATGATGAGCTGCATGAGTTGCCTTGGTAACCTACTGCCTCGAAAGTCTTATGTATAGCTTTAAGACTTGTGGGGGGATGGAAAAATATCAGTATGTAGAGAAATGTCCATGTTTGTCAAAGGGAGAGATCTTGCAGAGAAGTTTTTGTCTCATCAAATTTCAGGAGAAATTTTTTTCGTTAGAGAGGACTATAAAAACTATGGTGATGCTGAAACCAGTTCTTGTGAAACGAGATGCTTTTTTTCTTTCAGACAGAAATGAAGTATGTCTCTAATTAGAAGAAAAAAATGTAGCACAATGCAATCTCTTGGTTATCATATAAAGGTCAGGTCCAGAATCAAGTATTTCTTTCCTGTAGGTGAGGTGCAGAAGGGAGTATCAATAGCTCTACTGCATTTCCTTTCTCTTATGAGAACTCCTATGTCTTTAAAGCACAAGAATCAGTGGTTTTACCAATAGCAAAACATGCTATTTTTAAGAAAATGTTAAGTCACTTAGTTTGTGATGACCAGCTGTGTGCTCTGATTTAGTAGCATTTCCCAGGCACTTCTACTGGAAGAGCTTGTGTGTGTGGTTTCTCATAAAGCTTTTCTTTCCATTAGTGATGGGTTGTTAGGAAGACAGATAGAAATACAAGATTTCTGTGGAGCTGTCTCTGTCTTCTAAAGAAGCCTAGCAGTTCAAAAAGTTAAGACTGATTCTGAAACAGGTATTTCTCCACTCCTTTTCCTGTAAATAATGATGTATTAATGTCATGGTTTAAACAACAGGATATGGTTTAATATGAGGCTTACAAGACCACAAGAACTGAATAACAAGAAAACTTTAATTTGGACAAATGTACATATATATATATGTATATGTTTATATCTATATATGTATGAGTGGTGTTTACTGGGGTGAGGAGGTAGGGTTACCAAGGAAAAAAATCCTGGGAGCCTGGGGACTGCAGGGGAAATGGACCCCCCCCAACCCTCCCCTGCGGAATGGAACAGGAAGTAGGGGGGGGGAGAGGTTATTACTGGCAAATGTAGAAGAGCTGAAGAGAAAAACAGTTGCGCTGCTGCTTGCCAGGGTGCCGTCTGCTGCTGAGAATGGATCCGGCAGTCACAACGGTGTCTGGGGGGAGGAGGGTTGCAGGCTGGCAGAAGCTGTTCAGAGGTTGTGGTGAAGATGGAGGCGGCAAGCAGAGTAGCATGAGTCCTCCTTCCAGCTCTGCGTGGTCCCCCCAAGAACCCTGAGGGGACCTGGCAGGGAGCTTTTATACAGTTCTCAGTCCAGTCCCAGCATCCCTTGCTCCTTCGCATGCGTACTCTGCTCCACCCCCTTTCCCTGCCTCCTGAGCCATGGGCTGCCTGTCTATTGCTTGTTTCAAGTCTTTGCTCCGCCCTTTCTATGTTCCCACCAGCAGGAACCCTGGGTCCTCATGTCCGTATGGTGGTCCCCTCAGGCTGGGCTGGTGAGGGGGCTCAGCGACCCAGATGCTTGGGGGGAACTGAGCCAGGACACGGCAGAGGCAGGCAGACAGTGTGCCCCTCCGCGGGCACCCGGGCAGCCACTCCATGCCACTGCGCCCTCCTTCTGTGCTGGGAGCAAATTCACCTGCAGAAGACCACTGGAGTGGCCCAGCACCGCTGCCTCCCTGCCCGCCAGCAGCGCACTTTGGAGCCACCACAGCAACAGTGCCAGGGAAAAGCACTGCTGTGTGCGTGCAGCGCAGCAGGAAGCCAGAGGAGAGCCGAAATGGCCCCTGCTGGTGGCACGGGGGCTGCAGCACTGGCATGGGGCGGTGGGGCAGGCAGTGGCAGCCCAGCAGCAGCGAGGCAGAGCGGCCATGCCAGGAGTGCGGGGAGTGGCGGTGGTAGCAGCCTGCCATGTTGGTGACCAGGGCAGCGGGGCTGCGGTGCAGCAGCCAGCTGGATGGGACATGTCCCTGCTGCCCCAAACACACACACAGGCGGTGGCACGTGGCACCCCCCCACACTGGGGCAGGTNCGTGGCCCCCCCTCCCCCCCCCCGCACTGGGGCAGATAGCAGATTGACCACTGCAGCCCACCCAGAGTGGCTTGCCACACCCCGCCATCACACACAGGTGCTGGCGCACACCCCACTGCCATGCCGGGCCATGGCAAAGGGGGAAGGGGAGCCTCTCCTGCCCTTCCTCCCCCTCCGCTGGTAAAAAATAAAGTTTTTGAAACATATACTTGAGCCGTAACAATTAAGGATCTGCTTTTTGTGCTAGATTGTAGAGTGTAGTCTTAAAAGCTTTTTTAAAAGGTTTATTCCTGTCATAAGATCAGAATATAAATAGTTGGCTGGAACTAACAGCGTTTCTAACAGAAAGTAACAGAGTTTCTGAATAAATGAAATTATACACAAGAACAAAACAATTTAATTAAAGCCAAGTTGTGGTGTAATTTAAAAGTCGTGCAATTGTAGCAGTGTGAATTTTGGTTTTTTTCTCAGCATTCCTTTCTCAATGTTAAATAAAAAAAACAACCTCTTTGCTTAAGTGGAAAACAGAGATGAGACAATGGAAGAAAACCTCTTCCTTAATTCATGTCATGAAAATTAGATACACCAGTGGTAACTACATCTCAGCAAATGCACAAGTCACAACCAAAGTCCCTGTGTTGTGAATTTGATACAGTTTGATGTTTTTATACAGTGCCTGATATTTCAGTCAAAATACTCAAATTCTTTTGCTGCTCTTCAGGAAGGACTTGAATCAATCTACTTAATCCACTCTAAGTATTTATAGGTGTCAGTTAAGGAAGTCTAGTATCAGTGAGATGACAAAAACTGTATGAGTGCAAGGAATCAGGCGTGGTATGTCTTTCTGATTCTAGTGTTAGGGGCTTTCTCCTGTGTAGAAAACAAACAAACACAAAACCCTGCATATGTTAAATAAAGAACTTTGGAAGATGTAAATTGCTCATGTGTGTTGCAATGCAGTCACAAAGTTATCATCACAATCAAACTGTGATGAAAACTGTGTATGTGAAAGTGTCCTATTGCTTTGTTCTTTTCTTTGTTAGAAAGGAATTCATAGAGTACAGTAGTAGAAGCTAATTAAAATGATATCTTGTTTATTGACATCTTGTGAAAACAGCTAGTGAAACAGAGAATTGATATAACTTCATACTTTACAATGCCTCTTTTTATTAACAGATCTGGAGCTTCACTTCTGCAGAGAGGATAATAACTTTTGAGTCAGGAATTTATCTGATCCTTTGATTGCTGGGTACTCTTACAGTTCTTCCAATTGCTCAGCTGCTAATGTGTATTTAGCAATTTCTTCCTTGCCCATTATCCACCTTGTGTGTTTTCTACCTGACTTTGGTTGCCTTGTCTTTCAGCTGTCTGCTACTACAAGGGCTAAATATGTCTATTATGAAAAATAAATAATGATTCACTCCATCTTCTCAAAGCAACTGTAAAGAATATCTGGTTTTTGTGCTGATATAACTATTTCCAGACAATGAGTATGTATTGAGAGAATCTTCTTTATGGACTAAATTTGTTTGTGGAATAAAGCTGAATTATAGTCTTACCCACACTGGGTACGTATTTCACATGTAAACTGCTCGTTTTCTATAGTAATGCTCAGACCAGATTCATTACTTGAAATCAAAGGGATTATGAGATGTGGTGAGTTTTGCAAATTGATTTGACTAATGCTTTCAGCACATTTCATCTGTAGATACTGATTAAGTCTTGGGTGAGTTAAGAAGATACTAGACATACTCATCGTGTTACGAGGGGCAATCAAAATCCCACAGGTTTAGCATAGTGAATCAAATCATGTTAACTGCACCATAGTAAAGCTGCATACCAGTGTGTTGGAATCAAGGTGACAACTTTTCTACATCAAAGCACAAATAAAAAGATATATTTGATAAATGACACTGGTAAATAGAGCCTTTGACAGAAACACAAGGAATAAAGCTGTAAGGAAAACCACTAGCAATAGAGATCCTATTATGTTATCTGTTTCATTATCTTGTTGAATATGTGAAGAAAATTAGGCTTGATTGTGATGGCTCTTGGTTTTCATACAATTTCATTATTGTAACAGCAACTGGTAACTCTTCTGTGTTTAGTCAGTACTAGATGCCGAACATATTGACCTAATTATTCCTGTCAAGTTTGACTATATGAGGAGCTATGTTTTTTCAGACTAATTTTATATGAATTTGGCTTATAAAGAAATTAAACAGTACTAAGTGAAAGTACCCTTTATTTTAAAGGCATATTTTGTGGTGGTGTGTGTTATGTGTTTGGGCATTATCATGGTTTGTTCTGTTATCCCCCACCCTGTGTTTGGTTCATTTTGTGATACGTATAGTCCCTTTCTATGTACCCTTCCCTAAACCCCTCCTATCCCTACACCATATATGTACCCCTTATTGCAGAACCTTCCCTATCAATCCAAGTTACTCGATCCCTGATAGGTTTGAGTTGAAGGCCTCTGGCTTCTACTCCTGTCTGTCCCCCCTTAATCCCACCTCTCCCTCGATATCATTGGTTTTTACCCTCTCTCCACCCTTCAGTTCCACCCCCTATAAAGCCCCTCGTTCTGAGCTGTTCTGAGCTCACTCCTGTTGGTTGCTTTGCGGTTTGGACCCCCAATAAACTGTTCCTGTTTCACCCCAATGAGAGTGAGTCGCTTTCTACCCTTTTACCCTCCAACAGCTGTGGCATCCATACCATCTTGGACCAAGGACTCCTAGGTAGGGTCAGGCTAACCAGCCCACACACACCAGTCCCTGCTGGGGACCTGTGGGTAGGGAGTACCACCTGCCTCAGGGGGCCTTAGTCACCTGGTGGCTGGTGTCCCTTGGGAAGGACCCTTGTGCCATCGGGTGACCCACACCTGCCCGGTGCCTTTGGCGTGGCAGCACGAGCTAGCCAGGGCTGAAGAAAGGTGTTGGGATTGCTGCCACACAGGCAAGGACTGCGGCAATATTTAATATTGTAAATTGACAACATTAAGTGTGAAACACTATAGTCTTTTCTTTGTTTTACTAATAACACTATTCTATTGTCAGCATGAACAGGTAAGGGAATAAAGGCATGAAGGTAAAAGATTTGAAGGACTTGATCAGGCAGGGAAGGATGAACATGATTTTACATAGTAATATCTAAAACTAATATGATTGTAATTTGAAATATGGAAGTCAGCCCTGTGCACTCAAATTCTAATTTGTCAACTTGCTCATACAAATGAAATTTTACAGACAGAGAACCATTTTGACTGTCCCATGTGAGCAATTATTATTTAGTAGTAGTAGTAGTATTAAACCAGCCAGATGTATGTAATGTGGTCATTAAAACTAACAATGTGTTGGGTATGGGACCTTCCTAATCTGAAGAAAATAAAGGTACTAAAACCCTTGTAAGAGTTCTTAGCATTTGGCTGAAATGAGCCTTTCTAAAAGTTCTCATTCAAAGTCTGTATAAGGCTTTATCCGGTTCTTGTGGTGCAATGGAATTCAAAATGCATCTTCTGTAATTAAGTTTTTCTTTTTTCTGAATTCAGTGTGCCCTAATGGACTATTGAAAAAAAGCTATGAGGTTTTAAGCAACACCATGTTATGCAGTGATGGTAATCTTTGATGATGTCATAAATACCTGTTTGCCATTAAAGACAGTCCATTGCATGTCTGTGTTGGTTCATCTTGATGAAGAGAGAAGGGCGCAATCAATCAAAACCAATATAATGTCATAGAAATATATGTCAAGCCTAAAATAGGAACTCTAATAAAGATCTCTAAATGCGAATAAAGATAAAGCCAATTGCTTTACTGAGTAGGGACTAACTTGCTGTCTTCATTTTCTGCATGTACAGCTTGCCCAATGTGACTTGGTGATTGCTTATGTTGGCATAATTTTATTTGCTGACAACCCATTTTGTCTGTTTGAATCACCCATTTTATCAAGCTAATTTTTTGTTGTTTCAATACTGTCCACTGATTTAAAAAAAAGAAAAAAAAGACTGCTGAAATTTTTAAATGCTTTTCCTCCAGGATGTTTTGCAAACATCAAGGTATATTTGCTGTTTTTTACAGAATAAACGTCTGACAGTCTCAGAAAGCTACAATTCCATTCCAGAGCTGCACCTCTGTGAGAAGAATACAAAGGTACCCATGAGCACATTTTAAGAAATTATTTGAAGGGATTGGAAACTTTATGTAAAATCAGAGCTGTCATTTATCTTATTTTGTCTAAATTAACACATAACTGAAATTGAAACCAAAATCATGTAGTATGACCTTTTGTTTTACTTCAGAATAGTCTGATTGGCAACCCATGTGGTAGATAGGACTGAGTATAAAATGTTCTTTGAGATCTGGCCTTGCTCAGAGGATGGAGATGAATAAAAATGGTTTGTGGCATTTTATGGAGCCCAAAGCTATCAAACCATCCTAGTGTGACTATGTAGCCCCTGAGACTAAGGTCTGTGAAGCACCCACTGCATCTGTGGGTTTGTGGCCCTGGGAAATGACAAGTCTGGAGACAAGCCTGTGTTCCCCAAAGGTGACATCTGCCCTTAGCAAAAGCAAAGCTATGCTGTTGCAATTTAGCATCTGTGTATGATGGTTCTGTGACTTGAAATTAGTGTTATAGTCTCATAAATAACTAAAATTTTGCTGTTATTCTAGCAGTTGCATTGGGTTTGCACGGCCAGGTTTTGATAGCAGGGGAAATACAGAGGCAGTTTCTGTGAGAAGCTGCCAGAAGCTTCCTCCTTGTCTGACAGCTGTCTCCTGCTGCTGACCAAGGGCCGAGCACATTGGTGGTAGTACTAGCATCTTTGGGGTAACATCCTTAAGAAGAGGAAAGAAAAAACAACCTGCTGTGGAACAACAGCTGAAAGAGTGAGAATATGTGAGAGACATCTCCACCACCCCTGCCTCCTCCCATCTTCATCCCCACACCCGCAGTGCTCTCGGTAGAAACACCTATTATAGGATCATTACTCGGTGTATAATACTTAATGACTCCTGGAATTTGCAATACTTGTTTTTTGGTTGAGGAAAAAATCAAAGCCAAGTTGTAGGAAATAGTAATAGAAATCAACTTGTCCATTCCGTACAATAAATGCTGCTTTTGCTGTGTTGAGGCACAATGGAATTAATCTTACAGCAGTTTCATAACTCTTTTGTTTGCCTGGAGAGCGTAGTCAGGAACTGAGACAACTTTCGCTTGGAAATACTTTTCTCCATCTCCTCTTCATTCCACATCTTTTCCCTGATATAATAGAAGTAAATCCCAGACCAGAATGCTGGTTTCAGCCCTGATAGGGAAAGAATTAAAGCCCTTGGTTGCTTGAGATGTTGTAGTACATCTCAGATCACAAACCTTAGTGTATTACAGCAATGTGGCAGTAACTTCAGTTTCAACTGTGAAGCTTATACTGTCTCACAGATGTGTTTTACACTTAGCCTAAGGCTGCTAAAGTGTGTTTAACCTTTGAGTGTAAGTACAGTGAGATCTGAAACAGTGCTGGTGTTATTAGATAGGTAGAAGGAAGTGTCCTGGTACATTACTGCTTTCAGAGATGTTGAGTCCTAAGGTATGGCTGGTCTCCATGCAACTTTTCTGTGTTGTGTGGTCAGAACATCAGTGTTTTATGGGGCTTGTCCAAGATTATCTGAGGGCAAATAAACCACTTTTCTTAAAAACCATGTAGGTCAAGCTGTGGTGCAACCTAGTTCAAACAGAAGTATGTTTCCTCTGTGAGTAAGCACAGTTGGGAAGCAGTTGCCATAAAGATTCATTCAATGAGACAGTTGCAGCTCCCACTCATACTATTGCCCTGGATGATTGCCTAGTCTCACTATGATCCAAATCTGTGTTTGGGGATGCCTTGATTTGCATCGTATTGATGTGATAGGCTTTGGAGCTTTAAAGACTATTGCTTGCTGCACCAGAGATCCTGCTTTTGTTCTCACATACTGTTTTGTTTCAAGTTTCATTTTATACAAACAGAGGAGACATACTGCCTCCATTTAGTAATTCAGAGTATGCTGCAAGCCCCCACTGTTTGTGGGAAGGTTGTGGAAAGAGAAGCTGTGGGAGCATCACTGCCTGCCTTCTGATGGGCTCAGCCACTGCTGCATCCCTTCTGGAGACAAAGCACAATCCCTCTCACTTACTAACCACCAGCCAGTTTGCTGGTTTCCTAGGGAGGCATGGTAGGGGGGAGAGGGTCTCCACTCTCTCCAGGCCACACGCTCTGATGGGGAAGCTTCTTAAATGGAGCATGTGTGCTAGAACAACCTGATTTGTTATTCGCATATGCTGGTTTACAGGGGGCAAAGAATGCTGGGAAAGCCCTGGATTTAAAGGTTGGGAATAGTGCTGTTTGGTTTTCTGATTGTTCAAATGTATCTAAATGCAGTAGTTGGACTTATGGTCAAAATGTATCCTTGTTTTAAATTTGAGATAGTGGCTAATTTTTGTAATCAAGCTAAGAGCACTACAAATTAAATACTCTGAAGGTCATGACAAAAGATTGCGAATTACAGAGTTAAAAATAGTGATGTTGAACCAGTAGATTAATAATAAGAAGGGAAAATCAATATCCATTAAAATATGTTATATGTAGCAGGCAGCTATTCACCATATAGCGTGAGGTGAGCGGCATTGCTTGGCTAACATGTTGCCATGTTGCAGAGTTGCTATGGCAATATCAAACCAATGAATAAACCACATCACAGACAGGGAGGTGAGTAAGTGTGAAATTGACTCAGTAGAACACAGGAATATGTGGGAGCGAAATTGGTCAAGATAAAATTTGTGGTAGGAATATCTATTTATTTTCACATTTTCAATAATTTAGTACAATGACTTTTTTAAAAATTGAAATCTTGTAGGTATTTTTCCATCATAAACTCTTATATATTTCTTATCAATGCTATGTGTGTGTTTCCACATATGTAAGGCATTTAATCCATTAATAGTGAATATAGCTAAATATAAAAAGTATGTAATGTTTTTTAAAGAAATTAAAATAATTGGTAGTCATATAACATATAGGTAAGATAAATTGACTATAAGTTTTGTTACCAGCTGGAAGCTAATATTGTAGAAGTTGTATTTGAAAGCATGTTTTTACATACATTAGGCTTAAACTTGTTCCTTATTCCTGAATGTGCAATATAGTGATAGAATCCACAGACATGTCCTAGAAACACTGCATTTTGTAAAGCACATTGATATAACAAAAGACAGATATCTGTGCTTATAGATAGCACAAATATTGATCATGCCTCATTGCCCTGTTTTGTGATATATGTGACCGGTGTCTGGAATGTCTTAGGAAGAAAATCTCTTGTGGTTTTTTTTTCCCATTTATTTTAAAACATTCTTCGAAAAGAACAATTACACTAAAATGTGCTATCAGCAGTATATTTCTGTTATCTATGGAATATAAAATACATATCAGACATGTTTCTAATCAGGATTTCTGTTCACTTGGATGATCAAATAGTGATAAAGGTTTTAGTCGTGAGAAAGATCCTGTTGCTGAGGAATAAAAGGTTATTTTGTTGTGTGTTGATTAGTAATGGTACAAATTGTTGTTTTCTTAGGACATAAAGAAATACATTCTTAGAATATGCTAATTTTGGGCAGGAAGTGTGCTTCTGTGAGGTTCAGGGCTTGTCATTCATATGTTATTAATTCAATCTAAACTTGCTGCCTATCTATAGCTTAAAAGAAAACTGACATCTTATGTGTGCTTTTCTGTTTTGTCTCTCTCTCCTCCTGTGAGTGTATCTTTATGTCCAAGCCTTTTTTATTTTATTTGTCCATGAACAAAAATATATATGGTAACTATCTTAAATTAAACAGCATTAAATTAAATTTTATTTTGTTTTTTTAAGATGCCAAAATGGTCTTATCAAGTACAGTCAGTAAAATGGAGAATGTAGTTTGTCTGAAGCCCTACTCTGTCACATAAAAGATGTTCTGCTACTCCTTTGGCTTTCTTTAGTTCAAAGCAGAACTGAATAGCTCAGTTTATTTACAGAACAGAAACCAGCATTTGTTTGCATTTACTCTTTTGGTTTAGTTTTCAGAGAAAAACGTCTGCCAAATTATTGGGAAAGAAGTTACTGACCAGAGCTTTTTACATTGGGATGAAATGATAAGGCGAAGACAAACACAGAGGAAGTGTTGGCTGAACAATGGAGCTTTTGTGATTTTGAGTTTTAAGGGTAGTAATAAAGCTCTTCTGTGACACAACATCTTTAAGTCCTTCAGTTACACATTTTCCTGCATTTCCCTGCAAGTGTTAAGCTCTGACTAAATGATATTCCTGAACTGAGTTTGTGTGCTGATGAGCAGTTGCATCTCAAGGTACTGTTCGTGTTGTTTTCAGATGTAAACAAAATCCCCCAAATTAACTGATCAAACCTAAACACATCAAAGTTAAACAGACACAAAAAGAAATAATATAGGTTAGGGTCTAGTTTTTGTTGTACATCTTATGTACATGAACTGTCTTTCTTCATTTGTCACTGACCAGTTTGGCTGTGCACAGTGTATGAGACTGGCTGCCCAGTGATACTCAGCAGGGACTTTGCAGAGGCAGAGTTGTCACCATTGAAGCTTTTGCCCCTGGCCCTGCCCCTGGCCCAGCCCACTGGTGAGCTGTCCTTCAGCTACGCTGATTGCCAGGGTGGCCTGGATAAGGCACACAACTGAAATAGTGGAAATGTTCTCTTTGGGGGAAGGTGCTTTCAGAAGAGGCTTAGTTTTCCACCTACTGATTTGACTTTCTCAATTTTGATGCATATGGGGCCAAAAGTGTAGAAGACTTGTTGCTGCTATGAAAACAAAGGAACATCTCTTCCAAGGGGTATCTCTTTGAAAGTCTGCTCCTCAGCAGAGCTTGATAAGTAGCCCAGTGTGTGCACAATGCCTGTGCTACTGCGGAAAAGTGGTTCACTTGCAAAATCTGTGGAAGCTTTTTAAAAGCCTGAGTTCTTAGCAAGACAGACATGGCTAAGAAACAGTCTTTGGGGTAGGGAAGGAAGAAGTGTCTCTTCAGAAGACCAGAAGAACCCTTCGGATCAAGTGAGTTTCTTTTCTCAGCCATGCATATTGCTTCACCTTCAACTTTTTTATGTTCTATAAAATGAAAATGCTTAGGTTGGCTTCCCTGAGTACGCAGGCCAAGATAGCTGTCTGTCCCCATCTGTGAGTGGGAAAAACTCTACCAAACTAGTGGCACTTCCTCCTTCTGCCCTCTGAAGCAGATGGTGACAAGGGTTCATTTTGACAGAAGTGTATGTCCAGTCTTGTAGCATTCTAAGTACTGTCTAATGTGATGAGTACTATATGCTTCCTAAGCAGCATCCGTGTCCTCTTGCTGACAGTGCTCACAGTTGCAGTGTGATGCTCAGAGGTACAACTGTAACAGCACACACAGAAGCAAAAGGATGCATCTTAGGAGAAATGCATCTGGGCATCTGCTTTAGGTAAGCAGTGGAACTGGACACTGTATGCCACTGGAAATTTTTTCTCTGGGCTGTTTTTGAGTGTGTGATGCCCTACACTATAAATTATCTTAATGCCAGACCTTCCTATAAAAGTCCCAGGCATGGGCATAATGAATGCGTGGGAAAAAAAGTGCTGTCTTTACCTCAATAGCTAACTATATATACAGTCGAGAAAATCCTGACCTGTAAACTTTGCAAGATACAATAGCATAGAAGTGGCATTTTGAGTAAACTTCTCTTTGCTTTCTCTTATACAGAACTCAGCACTGATATGGTGTTGTCCTGGTCTCTTTTCTTATGTTACTGTAGAGAGAAAGCAGTCAGAAGATTCTCTGTTAGAGGGAAATAATCCTATAAATACTGCTCAATCTTACAAAGAAAACTACCTAATCCAATTAAAAAGAAATACCAACTTACTTATTAGTACATGCCTCTAAGAAGTATATACATGTTCTGTGGTGACAATAACTTCTCATCAGTAACCTACACTACACTACAGCTATGTTCACAACCTGGAGTGTTAATTTTTGTAAATATCAGGGCCTATATCACCCCCAAATCTCACAGGAAAAACTTTATTCACACTTAAACACTTAAATGAAACAATTGTCATGGCAGTCTCCAAGTTCTGTATGATTTTTACTAAAGAGAGAATGATTCAGCCAAGCAATAACGTGGAACATGACAGGTTTTACAAGCAACAGCAATAGCTCAAAGCACTTTAATAACAAGAAGTCTGCTATAGCTAATAGAAATAGTAAAGGGAAAATGTAAACAGCATGTATTTAAGACAGTTGACATTCATATAGGATTAGAGTTGAGTCCTGATTCGGCAAAATCGTGTTGGTCTCACCTTTTTCCACAGAATCCCATGTGCCAGCAGTGGGGTACTGGGAGCAGTGGGGAGAGCCTAGCTCCATCCACAGCACCCGCAGTTTATGTCAGCCCAGGGGTGGTAAAGGGTGGGAGCATGTTCAGTGCAAGCAGAATGTTATCAAGCACTAAGTCCTCTGAACAATATAGCTATATAAAGCCAAAATATTTTCAAGTGATTGTAACCTCACTGGATATGTAGCCTTGTTTAATAACAAAACCACTTTGTTCTGTGTCATAAGGCAACATCACACTGGCTAGAAGTTGTTACTTATGTACAAGTCATTGTTTTTTATACAATCAGTCTGTGTATTTTCAGTGGATTTTACTTTTTTTGGTGTACAGAGAAGGGAGGGAAAGATAGAGTCTGACCATGAGATTTCTTTCATGGAAAGAGTACTGTCTCAGTCTTTGATTTCAGCCTGTTGACCTCTAGAATGGTCTGCTGTAACTTTGTATTTACCCTTTTTTTTTTTTTTCTTATTTCTTCAGTTTTAGGTCAGCGCCCTCTTACAAAATTCTCAGTCTTTTTTTCTTTCCCTTTTTAATCTTTTTTTTTTTTGTTGGCATTTTTCTAGTCTGGTAGACTGCTTCTGTGTATTTGTTATGTAGTCTCTTACAAAAACTGCCAGTATTCACATGTGCCAATATCCTTTGGATTAGTTTCTACTGAGACACTGACTTCCTGCTTTTAAACTGAGGTAAATTTTCTTGAATCTTTGATTTCACTATTTCCTTTCTTAGAAATTTGGATTCATTACTTTAGGAATTTTTTAATACAAATTATCTCATTTGAACTTCTCAGCTAACTTTTTAGTGTTAGGAAGTTTCAAGAGCTTTTGGGGATTAAAGAAGATACTCAGGTGAAAGCAATTTTCAGTTTACTTCAAAGTACAGGATGGGACACCCAGCTGGGACCACGAATAAGAACTCTCCCTGTGCCCCAGTCTCCATCATTCTTCTTCTAGTCACTTGTCATCTGGTCAGAACTCTCTGGTGTGTGCAAAGGGGACAGGGCAGAAATCAGAAGGAGTCCAGGGAAAGCTAAGAAGCTTTTTTTGACTTTACCGGAGGAATGTGTGTTCTGGTATCCAGTGAGAAATTTTGGGAGAGTCTTTAGTTACTAATGCCCTTTGTACCTTCTTTGTGGTTGATAACAGTCTCTTCTTGGCCTTTTTGGGACATTTGTCTCCTCCTTGAGCATAAAAGTTGCCTTGGCAGCTTCTCTGTATGTTTCAGGGGCATGTAGCCATTCATTTGGTAAAACACTTATTGCAGTGCCACCCACCACTCTTTCCTGTGTAATTGCCAGTGGTTTTTATGGCCTGGCTTTAGTCTGCTTTGGATGTCTGGTTTCCTCTGTTTTTCAAGGCTATATTTTCATAAGCTCTCAGACAAGCTGCACTGCCTGCAGTTACTGTCTGTTTCTTGAGGGATCACATTAGCTGTAGATTTAATTAATTGATATAAGTATTCCAAAAGCTTTTGTGCTAATAAATACCACTTAAATTTATGAATTAGGTGTTCCGGCTAAATAGATATGTTTTTGTACTGTGCCATTATAAAATAAATAAAGCAGAAGAGTGGCTCATATGAGAGGTTAGGTAGTGGAAACAAGAGCACAGAAATAGTAAAAAGTTTGCCTCCTTCCCTGGAAGTTAAAAGAGAATCAAAGCACAGAATCACTGACTGGGTGACTTAATCTCAGTTGTCAAACAACTTGGTTGCAGGAATGTATTTGGAGGAAAAGGGACATGTGAACCCCCAAACTAGGCCTATGTAGAGCTGTAAGGGTAAAAGGATGAGAAGAGCTCAATAACAAGAAAACAGCTGTAAGCTCAGGCAGTGTAGGAGGTAGAAGCTAGTTGAGATAAAGATACGTGTTTGGAAGTAGTGCAGGTCAGCTTGCTCGAGCCATAAGGCACCAATTAGGTACAATTAGAAATGTGTGCACCGCTAGATGTAACCAATCACAAAGAGTGTATTTGTAAGTGTGGAGAAAGAAGTGGATAAAAGCAACTGCGTGATAAACAATAAATGGCTTCTGAAAATCATATTGATCTGCCTCAGAGGTCCTGAATTATTTTCTCCACTGCACAAAGCCCCATGAACCCACTGACACTTGGTGGTTCTTCCTGCAGTCCATGATACACCATGATGCATCCTGTAGTCCTGGTTCCCTACTTGTTGAGACCAGAGGCCCCACAGCAGTTGTCTGACCCTGTTTTTTAAGAATTGGGTGACATGAAGACTTCCACCTCATTTGCTTGTAGTTTGTAAATCGAGCTACATTAATGACTTGAATACTTAAGTTCCCGAAGTAGCACCAATTTTCTAACCTTCAGTACATGCATTTTTGGTATTTGCTCTTTAAATTTACCGAATTATTTTTATTCCTATGGTAGGAAACGTCATGTATTGCAAACATATTGGAACACCTCTCCTATGAGGAATGACTGAGTTGGAATTACTCAAACTGGAGAAGACAAGGCTCCAGGGAGACCTTATAGCAGCCTTTCAGCACTTAAAGAGGGCTTATAAGTAAAACAAACCTTTTAGCAGGGTCTAGTGATAGGACAAGGGGAAATGGTTTTAAACTTAAGAGTTGAGTTGGATTAGATATAATGAAGAGATTTTTTACAATGATGGTGGTAAAATTGTGCAGAGGTTGTGGATGCCCTATCTCTGGAAGCATTCAATGTCAAGTTGAATGGGGCTCTGAGCAATCTGATGTAGGTGAAAATGTCCCTGTTCATTGCAGGGGGATTGGACTAGGTGACCTTTAAAGGTCTCTTCCAACCCAAACTATTTTATGATTCTGTGTAGGAGCATGGACTCAAACGGATCAAAAAGCACAAGATAAATAGATTGGTCCCCATGTTCGGTGTTACAATAACCAAAAACACTGAATGAAATTTTGTTATTTGTGGGTATCTTCTTAGGCATTTGCAATGCCTATAGTTAGCAGTAAAACTGAGGTTTCTTCCCCTTCTACATAAACATTTAGTTCCTGGTTGTCTGTGGGAAAGTCACAGTTTTCTTTCAAGGCTGGTGACAATAGGTGCTACAATACCTTTTCCAAGAAAGCACAAGGATCTAGGTGGAAAGGTCCCAGGGAGTGCTTCAGCAGGGTAGAAGATAGTATTTGACCTGGTTTCCCAGCCTTCTTGACTCTTCACTGAACTGAGCATTAGGGTATTCTGTGTTTTTAGTGAATCGTGTGGTAGGTGTGACCTGGATTTCTTGTCATTAGAAAAACTGCAGGACATGATTTTGCCGAATCAGGACTCGACTCTAATCCTATATGAATGTCAACTGTCTTAAATACATGCTGTTTACATTTTCCTTTACTATTTCTATTAGCTATAGCAGACTTCTTGTTATTAAAGTGCTATGAGCTATTGCTGTTGCTTGTAAAACCTGTCATGTTCCACATTATTGCTTGGCTGAATCATTCTCTCTTTAGTAAAAATCATACAGAACTTGGAGACTGCCATGAAAATTGTTTCATTTCAGTGTTTAAGTGTGAATAAAATTTTTCCTGTGAGATTTGGGGGTGATATAGGCCCTGATATTTACAAAAATTAACACTCCAGGTTGTGAACATAGCTGTAGTGTAGTGTAGGTTACTGATGAGAAGTTATTGTCACCACAGAACATGTATATACTTCTTAGAGGCATGTACTAATAAGTAAGTTGGTATTTCTTTTTAATTGGATTAGGTAGTTTTCTTTGTAAGATTGAGCAGTATTTATAGGATTATTTCCCTCTAACAGAGAATCTTCTGACTGCTTCCTCTCTACACTAGCATCTGAACTTATACATGGTCTCATCCAAATAAAGTTTTTAAGTAAGCTGTAAATTTCTGGAAGATAAAACTTTACAGTAAATTTATTCAGTTGAATGTTTTACTGTAGTATCTAGCAATTCAGTTAAACCTTAGATTGACTGAGGTGTCCATAGCTGTTCATTGACATTTGCACTTGATTGCTGGAACAGGAGTTGTAGATACTTTGAAAATTTAAATAAATTCTAAGTATATTATAATTCTTTCAGTTGCAGCTGGCCAGTGTGATCCCTTCCGTGTGCACCTAAATAGGATTTGGAAACCTAGAATCATTTCATACTGGAGTATTAATGAAAATTATTATGGCTGTTGTTTTAAACCAGCACAAACTTCTCTGAATTCTGTGCATTCTTTCTAAAACTTGAGATGTGAGCTGGCAATGTGCACTTGCAGCTCAGAAAACCAACTGTATCCTGGACTGCATAAAAAATGCATGAGCTAAGCATGAGCTAAAAAGCATGAGTCTGGGGGAGGTGATTGTGTCCCTTTGGTCTGCTTTCACAAGATCGTACCGGGAGTACTGCATTCAGCTTGGGGGTCCCCAGTCCAGAACAAACCTGTGTTTGTTTGAATGGGTCTAGAGGAGGGTCGTGAAAATGATCAGAGGGATGGAATACCTCTCCTATGAAAACAGGCTGAGTTTGGGTTATTCAGCCTGGAGAAGTGTCCAGAGAGACCTTCTAGCAGCCTTCCAGGACCTAAAGGGGCCAACAAGAAAGATGAAGAGAGACTTTTTACCAGTGTCTGGAATGACAGGACAAGGAGGAATGGCTTTAAACTGAAAGAGGCTTGATTTAAGTTGGATAGAAGGAGGACTTTTTTTTACAATGAGGATGGTGAGACACTGGACCAGGTTGCCCATAGAAATTGTGGATGACTTATCCCTGGACTTGTTCCAAGTCAGGTAGGATGGGACTTTGAGCAATCTGACCTCGGGAAAAATGTCCCTGCCCATGGCAATGAGATTGCCCTGGGTGATCTCTAAAGGTTCCTTTCAACTTAAACTGTTCTACAATTCTGTGTTTCTGTGATCACTGATCCTAATTATTTCAGCTATGGATAAAGCAAAAATGTTACTTCTAACTGTTGTGAAAGATAATGTAGTTTGGAAATTGAGACAGCTGAATCAGCCACTATGTAAGTTCAGTGCATCTGGGGAGAAAGTGTTTCTCTAAGGAAGTATCAATACCACAGCAGATCAGCTGCAGATGCCAAGTACTCACTGAGGATATTCATCAGTGCTTTGTGTTGCTCTTGAAGGTATGAGAGGCATAAAATATATTTGCAAGATTTTTTTTTGTTTTTGTTGATGGTGAAGAATAACATTTTTTTTTTAATATTTACATTTTTTATTCTGTAAAACATTCTTTATAAATGTGCATTTTTTAATTCTCCCTTGTCCTTCTGTTTTCTTAGGGCTCGAGTTGATTTTTTTATGTACAAAATGTTACTGCAGAAAATCAAAGGGTGGGTATTTATAGATGAAGAACTTGGGCAACTTAGTTCTGAAGCTGAAATAACATAGTAGAACACAACAGTTTTTTTTTCCAAATGGACAAATCAGAGTCAATGCCCATTTTTCTCTCTGAAGACTGAACGAAAATACATGCAAATGATTTCTTCCTCCATCTTCCCTTCCACCAAAACCAAACTTCCCATGAACCCCGTCCCCCCCAGATCTTATATCCTTGGAGACCCAGTTTAAATAGGAAATTTTATTCAGAACTGAATAAAATGTAAGTTCTGAATCTTATTTCCCTGTAGCCTTTCCTTTAATCCTGAGGAGAGTAAGATTGTGCCTTCTTAAAATGAGGGCATTAATAATACTCCTCTTTCACAGAAATGCTGTCAAGAGAAATCTGTTGTGACTTAGAAGTATAGGCTGGCAGCCTGCCCCCTGAGCTCAAGAAGGCATGGCAGCATGCCCAGACTCTTTTTCTCTGGACTTCAACTTTTTCACATGGCTGTGCAAAAACAAGTCAATACTTTCTCCTAACCTTGGTTCTGCTGAAGACCCATCTCTACTACCTAGAGGTTTTGGTTCTCTTCGTTTCAACTTAGAATTCACTCCTGCTCCTCCTTGTCAGCTTTTTTCCTGTAGCCAATGCATCTTAGCCTCTTAACCTTCTTACAGAGACCACCTTTCTTAATTCAGCTCAGCTGTTGGGTGGCTTTTCCAACTTCATAGTACTTTTTGTTAAGACTCAGGTAGCTAATCCTCTGGTAATTTCCCTAACAGTGATCTGACTTGCCTTATTATGAGTTCAACCATGGGAAAAAGTTAAATTACTGGATGCTTTGGTAATGCATACTATATAAATAAAACTTGGATCAGATTTTTTTAGATGGGTTCAGTTTACTATTAAGTGATTGGATTGTAAGAAGTTAGAATATAATATATATAAATACTATAAACAGTGACCTTCAAAAAATGATATTTTTTTTCACTCTAGTAAAAGGAATTTAGCTTTCTTGGGATTCTGTCCTTAATGAAGAAAAAGGGTTAAAAACAAACAAGGAGATCACACTAAATATATGGGAGAGAGAATACCATGCTGTTGATATTTTAGAGTGATCCAAAGTAAATAGTCAGCTCAACTGACAATCAGAAGACAGAAGTTTTAAACATAACTTCAGTTTTATTCATCTAATTTTTAAAATAAAACACTGAAAAGATTTTACAATCTTGAAATTTGAAATAGTGTTATATCCTCAATCTCTACAGATGATAACTTTGAAACTATTACAGTATATGCTATGAGATATATTAATATATGAGCTGTGCTCAGTAATTCAAAGAGAAAAATGCAGAAAGCTGATGACAGTGCAAGTCTATCATAGACTCTTAAGCTTGCATCATCAAGACCTGTCTGCCTGATGCTGCCAGTCCTGGAGTACATTGTCTCATCTTTCTGCAATATCTGTATGGTGTATCTTGCTGGTTCTAGGCAGGACACAAAGCCAGGTGGCACTGCAACTGCCTTTCCTGACAACACTACTGTGTCAGGCATCACATTTTCACTTGAATTCATTCATCTGGCAAGGGAAACAGAAGCCAAAGAGAACATGGACTGCAATTCCACTTAAAGACTACTACAAACAAGAACTATCATCCTGGGAGAGTTCAACTAGGATTTTGACAGCGCTGCACTTGTAAAGGTCCTGGAGCCATCATCAAAAATTCCCTAATATTACCAGCTTTGTTTGTAGCAGTACCGGTCAAAAAAGTTGTTAAAGTGTTTGCCATCATCGGGAATGGTGTTGAGGACAAGACAGAGTGTCTGCTCTATGTTTTTCTGTGGTGTGTAACAGTGATGTGCACAAATCTTGACAGTTGTGTGTGGGTCAAGTTTCCATACCCTTGGAAGGATAGTAGAGGAACAGAGCCGCTAAACTGATGAAGGGGAAGCAACTATCTTTGGGAAATTTCATCGCAGTGGAAAAGATGAATGAAGCTTTAACCTCGTAAGACTAGTACTAGACCTCTGTGGCATTTGAACTTTGGAGGCTTAAAACAGGTGAAAAATACTTTCCAACAGAATTACAAATGTGGACATTTTTTTTTGCCATAAGAGCTTGTGAATGCAGATAATGTGAAATTATTAAAGAAAAAAAGAACCCAAATCCCAGAAAACCAACAAATTCATGGGCAGTATGCCCATAAATACTAAAGGGAATAGACAGAAGTACATTCTGACAGCCCTAGTTTTGTGATGGTCAGTGCAGGGAATTATTTAGGGAATAAACTGAAGTAGAAAGAAGAAAGGAAGGCAGGAATCTTAAGTAACTCCTCCAGTTGTCAGTGGCAAAGTGGTGTGCTAGGTGTTTTAGTAGTCAGAACTTCTTTGATATTTTTTCCATGTTTGCTCACAGTGATCACAAAGATTTTATGATAAAGTTGTTTGGATGAAAAGAAAAGGCTTGTAATGTAAATGCTGCTGAGAGAATAAATATGGTAAGACAAAATGATACTCATTTTAGCTGCCTAGGAAGATGCCAAGCACAATTCTAGACGCTTCCTGTGGTGCTTATCTGCTCCAGTGGTTGAGGAGAGAAGCATTGTAAATTCAGAACTTCCAGTTGCCACAGAAGGCTGACATGCATTACAGGTGTGTAGGAAGCTTTCACAGGCATCATGACTGTTCGTTGTTCTGGACATCCTAAGGGAACCTCAGCCTAAAACTTTTCAGTTTGACTCACACTCTTCACTGGTTCACAAAACCAAATAGTGAGCAACTGTTACAGCTTTTGGCCATAATAGCTGTTGCCTTTTGTAGGGACATGCTGTCCTTTAGTTTGGAAACATACTGTATTCCAGATACTGAAGAAACTCACCTAATATTCACAGGTCATAGCCTACATATCTATCTCATATGAATCCTTCCATTCCTGAGCAAGTTCACAGGGAGCAATTTAGACAAAGAAAAACGTTTTTATCTCCTGGAGGTTAAGTGAGCATGCATTTGAAGTGATTCAGTTGCAGTAGTATAGAAAGATGCCTTCATCCAAAATAACTATATGTGTTTGTAGGCTTTCTAAGTGCAAGGTAAAATGCATTGAAAGTCAGTGTGAAAGGCTAAAACCTTGCACATACAGCTAGCTAGGTGATGGGCATCAGGTTAGAGTACTTTAATAATTTTGATCACATCTTCATGCCAGAATATGCTAGAATTTTAACCCTCTGAAACTGATTATAAGATATAAATTTCTTGGTTTGGGAGTTTTGATGGTTTTTTGCTTGTTTGTTAGGAGGTGGGTTTTTGTTTTCTTTCTGCTAAGTACTAGAGACATTACCTCTTTCTTATAGTGAATTGTAGTATAATAATTCACTTACTGACCATGAGATGTCTACTTTTCAAATGTATCTATGAGAGTATCAGGATATAAACAAATTTGTGGTTAGTGATGAACATCCTTCCCTGGGAGGGAACATAGAACAAGTAGCTGCAAAGTCCTTCAGCTGTGGAGCTGCTTAAGAACTGGTTTTCCCTTGGATGCTTTTTAGCAGTCAGTTGATGGCACAGACTAGCATCAGCAAAACAAAACTGTAAAAAAGGGTTCTTTTCTCTATTTGATGATTGTTGAATCAGTGTTTTTGGAGTCTTACTATTGATTATGGAGGACAGTTTTTTGAAACTAAATACGCAGGTGTTATGAATGGGAGGAAAAAAAAAGGAGTTTGCAGCGTTTGAATTCACGGCATATTCCTTCATGTGGAAGAAATATCTCCAGAAATGTGACCAAGTATAGATGGCTGAAGTACATGCCTTCATTAAAATAGGCTATTAGAAACGTTTCAGACCAGCATCTGTCCTGTATGGTTCTCAGAGACTTCTGCAGCCACCTTGGGATATTAATACTAAGGTTACTTCTTTGTTTGGATGAAGGCCATCAGAGAGACTATTTGAGCCTTTAGGATGAAGATGATAGCTATATGTATCCACCATTTAACTTAACTTTGTTAAACAAATTTGGAATCTATTGTCACCAAAGCATATCTGTATGGGAAGTCGAAGTCAGGGATTGATGTGAAATACCCAGAGATCTGAGACTTACCACAAGCTGGGGATCATCTTTCTCAGTCCGTGCTTGTGAGCTCCTGTACAGCATAAAACATGGAGTACAATCAAGAGCCAACTTTACCTCCCTTTCACTAACTTGAAGAGAAGCAAGCTGTTGAGACTGATGGTGTTTTCTTTGTATCACTAAGGCAATTTCCTTGTTACTGCCTCCTTTCTGTATTCTTTTTCCACAAACAGCCAGTTCTGACATTACTGTTGCATGCGGTATCTGAGTATCTTCCCAATGTGAGCATTTGAGTCTATTGAGATCTGGGTTTTACTTCCAAGTTTTTATGAAAGACAATAAATATATTTTGAAAGACCTAACTAAATAAGGATTTTACTTGTGGGACATAGAACTAATTCTATCCCTCAAAATTTTATTTTGCTTTCTCCTTTGGGACCTGCTTCAAGATATTAACCATCTGTCTGGATTGTATACAGAGTAAAAGAATGAAATAGACAGTGTCCACTGAACAATGAGATTATAACTTTTTCTACACGCTTTAATCCATGTGCAGAGCTAATTTTGGTGATGACACTATACACTTAGTGACATACTATCTCATTACAGAAAGACTAATGGTATGTAAGGGTCTCTTAGTTTGTTTTGATTGTGGTATGTATAATATGGTTGTTCTCTTACTTTCCCATATCTTTTATCCACCAATAATTTGTTACTAGGTTGCTGTAGACAAACAAAATACTCACTCCTGATTTGGAAAGGACAGTTTTAAAAATTCTGCTATTTTATATTTGTGTTGTTTTTTTCTTAACTTGTGTAAAATAAAAGGAAATACAAGATGAAAGAGTTGAATTATGTAAGAACAAAACTGAAAGCATGCTGAAAGATGCAAAGAAAGAGTGGATAACTAAACCAGATTGTCACTTAAGAAAGCTACTTTTGAACTTCAAAGTCATCATGCCAAACCATAGGATGTAGTTAGTAAATTGCAGTGGTCTGTGACTGCAGTTCTCATAGGAAACTGGAAAAAGGAGGTATGTGTAAAACTAACAAGCTGCTGTTTTCAGTAAGGACTAAATAGGTACACCTGAGGGGAAAATAAGGTTCATTTCAGTATTAGCATAAGCATTTTTCATCAAAGTCTTTTTACAGTTACATTCAGATATCATTACTATGAATGTATCTCAGCTGGGAGATGGAAGAGATCCTACAGTGTCTTGTGTGGAAGCTTGCAAGAAGATTGATGTTTATGCGGTTGTGGAGAAAAGGGTTGACTAATTGTCATAATACACCTTATGGATGCATTTTTCTTTACCCCTTCATGGTAAATGATCTTTACTATAAAAGCAACTTTCCAAGTTTGGGGCCAAGCTGGTGGCCAAAGAAGTGCTGAAAGCTGGGCAGTCCTTAGCTCCAGGTCTTGTTCTCCCGTGCCCTGGTTTGCACAGGCTGCACACAGATGGCAGCATCCCCACTGGTGCTCCCACCAGTGAAAGCAGATGGCAATGGGCAACTATGCCTGCTCCCAGCCTGATGTACCTGCTGTCCATGCACTTCACTGAAGCTCTGTGCCATCATTCCTCTTTTTGCCTTTCACCTGCATAAAATCGGAATGTTTGTATATCCTGGAGGTGTATTTTGTCCTGCAGAACAGGAAAAGGACTGCATGCACTCTTGTAGTTCATAGAATTTGAGACTTCACTTTCCCAGCTACACCAACTACTGCTTACTGCCAAAATGCCAGCTGACAGGCATGTAGCCAGTTGTTTGCTGAACTCTGTCAAGGTGATCCAGACCAGTTTTGTGACTTTTTTGCAGTATCTTTATAAAATAACCTCAATTCGACAGCGTTGTATGAGAGGCAGCAACCCCTGCAGTTATGCTGGCAAAAGGCATAATGATGAAGATCTGGGAAAGCAGCAGTGGAAGTCCTATTTACTGGCATTTTCAAATTCACAGTGTCTTTTTTTAAATAAATGTCTTGCCTTGTTTTATTCTGTCTCAGTATTGGAGTTACATTGTGCTTGGACTATATGTACCTTTTTTTTTTTTTTAATTTTCCATGGCTGTGCAATATTTGTGTGATTGGAGTGATCCAAACTGCATAGAGTATACAAGATGTGCAGAAAACTAATAAAAACCCCATAATATAAACAGAGTGACTTAAATGTAAGTACATCATATGAAGTTGAAATATTAGCATAAAGCTTAGGTACAAGGGCCTGAACAGACATGAGCAGAACTTCAATCCTGTAATTATGCCACATAGTCCACAAGGGCTTTGATCTTCTCAGCCAGTGGATTCCAGAAGCTGAACCCAGTTACTCTATGCCCCAAAGTGAGTTATGGCTCTTGAAACTATTTGGATATCTCGGTCTGGTCAGATCTAAGAACAGACTTCCAGAAACATTTAGTAGTCTTGGATTTGATATTGTCATATGGGTCTATTTCAAAATAGACAAATGTTGCATTAGGTGAATAATTCATGTTAGGTTCTTCATGTGTTACATTTTGATTTTTTTTAATGTATGCTTTAGAAACTGGGCTTCCTAGGCAACTGTGGCCACCTTGTGGATTCTTCAAAAGAAAACAATATTTTAAATTAGAAAAAAGGAACTAGGACAATTTTGATTGTTAAAGACTATTCTGTTGTGTTATTGGTCCTGTTTAATGACTTTCAATCAACACTTCTTGTTAGAAATTAATTATTGCTAGTAAATATAAATAGTAGTACTACTTCTACTACTAAAGCTGTTGAATATATGCTTTCCATTATAAAGCTACCAATTTTCATCAAAAGGTTTCTGAAATTGGTAAAGTTTAGCTGTGAAGGAGGAGAAAAGAATAATTTCAGTGATGATGTAGGTCTTTCTTGGAATTGTGGTTCTTTAATAGCTCCTTCATTTCTTAAAAATAGATTTCTGGGGAACAATACAGTGAAGGCGTAGTGAGCTGACCTTGTCTGCCTGCTGGATGTCTACCCAGCTGCTCTCTCAAATGTCTTTTTCAACAGAAAATAGAGTAAATAAGACAAAAAAGTCTAGTGGGTCCAGATAAGAACAGGGATATCAGTCATCAGTTACCATCATGGGTCAAAACAGACCAGTAGCCTATCCCACTGCTAGTACTTTGCCATGTAAATCCAGTAAAGGCAGATGAAGCAAAGCAGGATATTTCTTTTCCAGTATTAGTCTGCTTGTCAGGCCTGCTCTGTTGCAACATTTGACTCCATCCTGTGAGAATATCACCAGCACGTGTGAAACTCGGCCTGGTTGACGGAGCTTTGAGTGGCTCAGGTTGTGCAGCCAAAACAGGTTTCTCATGGTGCGCGAGGCTCCCAGAGCAGTCAGGCCTCTGGACACCCACAGTTAAGATAATTAGAAGCTTCAGGATCTCTGGCACTGGCACAGGTTAAATAGTGAGAACGTCTAGAGTCCCTGCTCACAGCTAGCTACTCCAACTTCGGGTGTCTCAGTACTCAAGACTTCTAGCCACCTACTGGGAATTCAGGCAAGATTTCAGTTCTTTTAAAGCTAAATCCAAGGTGGTTCATTAAATAGGTTATATTCAGCTGATGACCCTCTCCAGTGTGACTCTTGTTTTGCCAGAGAATTTCTAAATGGCTCATAATGGATCATAAAAGTGAGTATTCTTAAAGTCACTCTGAAGTGGCTGCTTAAATGGAGTGGAGGAGACAAAAAATAGTTTGAAAAAGTAATTTGAAATTATTGTAAAGCGTGTTCCAAAAGTTACTGGGCAAAGTGATACATGTATCTTATCTCCTTGTGTTGTGTAATTCTCTCGAGGTTGCTGTACAGCAGTGGACTGTTACCATATGACAATGTAGTAGTGGAGAACTGTGTCTTGGTAAAGCCAAACAGATACAAAGCAACTCAACAGCAACTCAAACAGAATGCTACATTAGGGATACACCAGGAAAAAGCATTCAGGCTTTTTGAAAACAAAAAATATTAAAAAATTGCAGTGTAGTGTAAATTAAAAATAAAACCCAACTCCCACATTTTTTTCTTCATTTATTTGTTTTATCATTATCCTGCAATATTGTGTTGTAAATCATGTATCTTTTTTCTATTTCTTAATTTTACTTCTGTATGTCCTGCTCTAATTCATTTAGATGATGACTAATTTCAGAATCACTTTTTGTCCTGAGGCCTTTCTGTAACTGCAAAGCTATCTTTTCTTAATCAAAGAACTTATTTTTTCCTACACTCAGGGGCTCCTCACCCATAATTGCTTCTTATTGTATTGCAACTCTCCTACAGNCTTCTTGTTAGAAATTAATTATTGCTAGTAAATATAAATAGTAGTACTACTTCTACTACTAAAGCTGTTGAATATATGCTTTCCATTATAAAGCTACCAATTTTCATCAAAAGGTTTCTGAAATTGGTAAAGTTTAGCTGTGAAGGAGGAGAAAAGAATAATTTCAGTGATGATGTTGGTCTTTCTTGGAATTGTGGTTCTTTAATAGCTCCTTCATTTCTTAAAAATAGATTTCTGGGGAACAATACAGTGAAGGTGTAGTGAGCTGACCTTGTCTGCCTGCTGAATGTCCACCCAGCTGCTCTCTCACATGTCTTTTTCAACAGAAAATAGAGTAAATAAGACAAAAAAGTCTAGTGGGTCCAGATAAGAACAGGGATATCAGTCATCAGTTACCATCATGGGTCAAAACAGACCAGTAGCCTATCCCACTGCTAGTACTTTGCCATGTAAATCCAGTAAAGGCAGATGAAGCAAAGCAGGATATTTCTTTTCCAGTATTAGTCTGCTTGTCAGGCCTGCTCTGTTGCAACATTTGACTCCATCCTGTGAGAATATCACCAGCACGTGTGAAACTCGGCCTGGTTGACGGAGCTTTGAGTGGCTCAGGTTGTGCAGCCAAAACAGGTTTCTCATGGTGCGCGAGGCTCCCAGAGCAGTCAGGCCTCTGGACACCCACAGTTAAGATAATTAGAAGCTTCAGGATCTCTGGCACTGGCACAGGTTAAATAGTGAGAATGTCCAGAGTCCCTGCTCGTAGTCAGCTACTCCAACTTCGGGTGTGTCAGTACTCAAGACTTCTAGCCACCTACTGGGAATTCAGGCAAGATTTCAGTTCTTTTAAAGCTAAATCCAAGGGGGTTCATTAAATCAGGTTATATTCAGCTGATGACCCTCTCCAGTGTGACTCTTGTTTTGCCAGAGAATTTCTAAATGGCTCATAATGGATCATAAAAGTGAGTATTCTTAAAGTCACTCTGAAGTGGCTGCTTAAATGGAGTGGAGGAGACAAAAAATAGTTTGAAAAAGTAATTTGAAATTATTGTAAAGCGTGTCCCAAAAGTTATTGGGAAAAGTGATACATGTATCTTATGTCCTTGTGTTGCGTAATTCTCTCAAAGTTGCTGTACAGCAGTGGACTGTTACCATATGACAATGTAGTAGTGGAGAACTGTGTCTTGGTAAAGCCAAACAGATACAAAGCAACTCAACAGCAACTCAAACAGAACGCTACATTAGGGATACCCCAGGAAAAAGCATTCAGGCTTTTTAAAAACAAAAAAAATTTAAAAATTGCAGTGTAGTGTAAATTAAAAATAAAACCCAACTCCCACATTTTTTTCTTCATTTATTTGTTTTATCATTATCCTGCAATATTGTGTTGTAAATCATGTATCTTTTTTCTATTTCTTAATTTTACTTCTGTATGTCCTGCTCTAATTCATTTAGATGATGACTAATTTCAGAATCACTTGTTGTCCTGAGGCCTTTCTATAACTGCAAAGCTACCTTTTCTTAATCNTAAAAATTGCAGTGTAGTGTAAATTAAAAATAAAACCCAACTCCCACATTTTTTTCTTCATTTATTTGTTTTATCATTATCCTGCAATATTGTGTTGTAAATCATGTATCTTTTTTCTATTTCTTAATTTTACTTCTGTATGTCCTGCTCTAATTCATTTAGATGATGACTAATTTCAGAATCACTTTTTGTCCTGAGGCCTTTCTGTAACTGCAAAGCTATCTTTTCTTAATCAAAGAACTTATTTTTTCCTACACTCAGGGGCTCCTCACCCATAATTGCTTCTTATTGTATTGCAACTCTCCTACAGGATCATTTTACAGATTTTCGAATGTCCAAGATTCTTCACCTTAACTGACATGTTAAAATGTTCTTAATTGGTCAGCTTTAATAGGTTATATTTTTGTGCATTATTATACTTGATAAGGATTTTTATTTCTCTTCCTTGGTTTTGCTTCCAAAATTCTGTTTGAGTGAATAAAATTACTTATTTTTCTGTCTATTTGCACTACTTAATTAATGAAATATAAATCAGGCTTACATACTTGCCTTGAGTCTCAGTTACAAGCAAGAGCTTAGATGCAATATGATAGCTCAGAAAACATATTTGTAAGTTGTTTTCCCACTATAAAGAGAGCCCATGTATCAAACTGACAACATGTAAAAGACAATATTCCGTGGAAATATCTTTCTTAAGACTTTTGGAATTTCAATAAAAACTTTAAATAAAAAGAAACTTGATGATAACTTGATTGATAAATCTTACCCAAAGATTTTTTAAAAAGATAGAAAAGTTAACCATACAATCATGGCTAGACCCAGATCCTGCTGAATCAAGCATTTACCTCAGATTAACTGAATTTGAATCTATATTGTAAAAGAGCATTTTAGGTAGAAAATCATGGGAGGAATTCCTGTTAAAAAGTACCTTTCTTCTAGTAGATCAGAGATGTGAAGTGTTTAACACATTTGCAAACTTACATTAGTACTTAATTTTCTGGTACAATTTGACCTTTAAAAAGGTTTGTTGAAAACACAGTGCCAAGAAGCAAGGAGTGTTAGAAAGAATATTTAAAGAATGGTGTGAGATAGTAATTGTAAAAAATATTGCAGTCTGCTTCACAAACAATCTATCACTTGTCTGTATGTTTTTGTTCTCAGTGTTTAATGCTGTGGGAGTGTTTTCTGGTGCTTTGTTCATTGTACTTTAATAATATGCCAAGTTTTCTGTCTTAGTAGTAGTGAAGTATTTCTAATGACTTACCATGATTTTAACTATGGCATTATTGTCTTTTAGTCAGGAGGTTTTGGTGTTTTGACCCTAGCATTGTATTACAGTGCCTTTTTTTTTTATCTCCAGAGCACTATGGTCAGAAGCATAAAAATGTTGGTAATTAAGTGGAAGAACTCAGTCTACTGAAGGAGTACATGTGCTAGTACAACGTGTTTGGAATCACTTTTTTTTTGAGGGGAGGAGGCAAGGGGAGTGTATCCCTTCCATCTTTGCATGAGTTCAGAGGGAGACTGATCAAGTGCTCTGAGGAGAAATCTATTAGGTACTACTCAGTAGAGAGATCATATAAGGTTCAGGAAATGCGTTCTGGAGAGTAGGTGAGTATCAGGTAAAGAATGAGTGCTTGCAATGTTTTTACTTTTTATTTCACTGATGGCCCCAGCTGGAGCTAAACAGGGAGCTAAATAGCTCAGTACAGTGACAGTGACTTACCTGCGTTTCCTGAAAAAGAAGCAAGGACAATTATGAGAGTCTGGGGGATAATGATTCTTCTCATTTCTTAGAGCACACTGTATCTTGTGTGAGTTGTTCAAAATGCAAATTGTTAATGAAAATTATCCACTGAAGTTGCTCTTCAGTAGAAATTTCTCAGAAACATTTTTGAAATAATCCCTGCAACTGCCTCAGAGCACTTAACTCTGAGCTTCCTCTGCACGTACAACTCATACATAAAAGGCTTTTGTAAGTATTTCAATTTTGTGGAAGATGACTGAGGTACAGTGAAATGACTTGTCTGAAATCATGCAAGAAGCTTGTAGCACAGTGAAGGGATTAGGGAATTTAAGGAGTGAGTAGACTAGCTGGAACTCTGTTATGCTTATGCTGCACATTGCTGATAGTCTGTAATGCAGATGCTTGCTAAAGCAGGCTTCTGGGAACGAGTCCTGATGAATAAAACAAAGATGACCAATTTAGTCTCAGGCAAAATTGCAATCAATAGAGTTAGACCTTTAGATGATGTTTCCTGAAAAAGCAAGCATTGTGGAAAAGACTCTCCCAATCCTGACTTTAGTTTAAAGGGGAGCTTTCAAACAAATAGGATTTCGTTGGAAAGCATCAAGGTGGCAATTCCTAAGATACTGTCCAGAACAGCTGATCTCACAGGATGCATTCAAATGCATAGGAGTGCAAAAATGCCCAATTTTTTCTTTTTATGTAGCCTTGAGAGAAGTCTTTCGCTGAAAGATTTAGGTATGTTGTCCTTTCCCCAGACATGCTTGTTGGGTGTAAGACAAATACCAGCCTGGAAAGAAGGTAGTTTTCTATAAAATTGTCAGTGGAGAGGAAGATGTAAGTAATATACATAAGCTACTTGAATCCCTGCCGACCGAAATGTGGCTGAAGATGAGACATGAAGAAGTTTGGAAGCTCAAGTGTGCTTTTGTTCCTTCAGATTTTTTACTCTTTGTAGTAGAATTGTTCAGTGGAAAACAGCATGACAATAAGGATATCGCTCAAACTCTGGAGTCAAATGTAGATCCTTATACAGAATGGAAGCAGTGAAGCACAAATTCTCAGTGGATTACATTTTTTTTTTTTGACAGCTGAAAAGAAAGATGCCTTTGCCATTAGAAATTGATGCTGTGGTCCCTAGAAAATTGAAGGGTTTTTCCATGGCTGACTCAGTGGATTACATATAAAATCTGACTGTGGCTTGGAATCCCAGATGTTGGCAGCAGACAATTAAAATGATGCTGTGCATAATTACAAAACTGGGACTGAAACCGCTGTGAGATGGCATTAAGTCATCTTTTTGTCTCAGTAGTCTCTACCTTTGTCTCACCTGCATGCTCCTACATACCTTTGTAAGTAGCTGTCTGTACAAACACTTTGGCAGTGAGGAAAGATTGGGTTAAAAGCAGTAAAGGTTGAGCGAGGCATGGATTGTTAGCCTGTTGATGCTGTTGAATACTCTTGTGTTGTAACATACCCACAGTCCTGCTCTGTTAATATTTTTAGTTTAGTGACCTGGCCAGAATACACTGTCATTCTCTTGTAGGTATTGTACATTATTCCTCAGGGGAAGGGTTATTGTATGCTCAGGTTTTATCCCATTGCATAGTAAGGATGTAGCAGAAGTGCTTGCCCAGGCTCAAAATACGCTTCTGTATTCCGCAGTTCTGACGTAGTCTCTCTATTTGCCTTGGTAAGTTAAGCATTCCTTAATATTTGAATCTTGTGTGTTGCCTATGATTAAGAAAGGAAGGAGCAATGGTAACTGTGGAAGAGAAGCACAGACAGTAAGACCCTTGTTTGTTGGCTTCTTTCTGTGGATCAGTTGTGAGAAAGTTTTTCTTGGGAGTTTTGGATGATTGCACGATAGAAACTGATGCAGGGGGAGGAAAAGGTAGGAAGGAGGATAAGGAGAGAGTTACACTGTGTACAGTTAAATCGGGGTGGAAACTCTCAGGAAGAAGGATTTTTAAGTTGCTCCCTCCAGATTTCTTTTTAGTGACCTTGTTAAAGTGCTAACATGTTTCCTAAGCTGTTTTCAGGCTAGGCTATATCCCAGGTCATCAGTTTTGCATAAACTTTTCTTTGTCACCAACATTCATGTGCCCCAAATTCTTCTGGCTAGGTAAAGGTTTAATCCACTGTGCTTCATGAGTTTAATGATACTTTGGTTTCACTATGGCGGTTTTGCAATCATTTTATCAAAATGTCCTGGACTAAGTAAACTCCAAACCCACACCATGTATCACCATCCAAAAAGCAGTCAGTCTTTATACCCCATTTTTCTGTTATGCAAGGTCGATTACTATTTCTCCCATTAAGATAAAGCTGTTTTATAGTATTTGGATAGAAAGTAAGCAATTTGTCGTGTAATTAATTTGTTTCAAGTATTCACATTGACTTCTGTTTGCCTAGAGGTCAAAAGAGGGCTATGAAGAGCTGTGCCTTTAAAGAGGCTTTTATTGGAGCTAATTAGGATATGTTATTGTCTTTTACAGAGGCTTTTGAATGCAAATCAGCTGTAATCCAGGCACTGCATGAAGTTAAGTTTTTTCAGGCTTGCTGTCTTAGATTAACTATTGGCAGATAAAAAATGATAGTAAATGCTCTTTCCTGTCACACGTAATTTTCTTTTAAGCACCTATAGTGGACATTATAGAATGCAAGTTAAATTGTTCATGTGCATTTTTCCGCCTTATTTCATTTTCCCTTTGTTTGTGACAAATGAATACCACTTTCATGATTTTTTTTCAAAGATACTAGGATTCTTTCAGTCTTCGAAGCCAATGAGGAGTGTTTCACTCCTAAGCGAAGCACTTGGGCTCATAGTTTTGAAAGAGGATAAAAAGGTTTAAAGATGCTTCCAATAAGCTTGCCTGCTGCCATTTTCCATGGTAATTCATTAGCTACTAGGAAAATGTAAATAGGCCCTTTGGAGCTCTTATTTTGACAGGCTTATGCTAAAATTTTGTCTTAAAAGTGCTACACAATGCAAAGTTACCTTACATGGATGTGGTTTGGCATATTTTAAGGTTTTGTGTTTGCTCTTTGTGTCAGTAATACTCTAGAAAAATAGCAGAGAAAAAAGCCATTTGTCACTTTGGCAAACACTTTCCTCCCTTTTTTTTTGTTTTAGATACCAAGCTAAAAAGCTTGTTTTATTACTTTGGCTTATGATGTTTGCTCAGTCATTGTTATTTAATAAAGTTGTACGTAACTGGATTTTTAAGCTCATAAAAGAATATTTTTGGTAGTTGTAAGACTGTGAACCAGTGATACAGTACATCTAATTTTTACAGCTGCGTAATCAGAAGAGCTTTAGAGTAAGACTGTTTCTGCAAGAGAATTTTTAATAAGAGAAAGGATTTAGTTTTTTTTTTTTTCTAAATCAAGGCTCTCTTATCAGTTCTATTACTTTACCTTTCTGTGATGGCACTTCTTGTAGAAAATGTGAGTTTGTGTGTATTTCAGGTAGCTTAAAGAGTCAGTTCATCTGGTCCTTTTTTTTTTTTTTTTAGATAGACTTCTAGTGCAGGTGTAATTGTGTTGTCAGTGTTCTTTCTACTACAGCTCAATTTAGAACTGACAGCAATGTTTTTAAAGCCCAAACTACTTTTTCTTCTTTTGGCAAGATTATACAAAAAACCAAGAGTATCTTCTTGTCAATGAGAAGTTTTAGAAATGTGTCACAGTGTGACTGTAGAATGGTGTGAAACCGATGGGGGCAGTTCGTGGGTCATGCTGTATCTCTTTGTTTTGTTTTTTAATTCTCTTTTCTTTTGAGTATTCTCTGACTTTGGGTCATCGTATTTTTTTTAAACAAGATCCAGGCACTGGACTCTTTCAAGTCAGGCCAGGAAAGTAGTTCTCAACAGTAATGTTTGTGCTCTTTTTAAACCTACTCACCCAAATAATACAATAAGTGGGTCACTTCTAATCCAGTATTTCTTTCAGAGTGCTGTAAAGTTTGTAGTAGGTTCATACTAGTGCTTCAACATTGTTTTAAAAACAAACACAAAATAATAAAACCCCTATAAATCCATACAAACCCATTTTTAATATATTTTAAAATGCACGAACATTTGTTAGATAAGAGAGAAGTATTGAAGCATGCCATTCTCAAATAGTTCTGTTCTGAGTAGAGTCATACCTTACTGCTGAAACTGTATTTGTGAAGATATCACTCACCTTGGTTACTTGGCTGGTGTGTTTCCTTCCTGCCAAGTATTTCTGCAATACCTGAATCATAAGCTGTTAATTCAGTATAGCATTCCCTTTCATATTTGATCTTGTCAGGAGAAAATTTTGTTAATTTGGAGAATATCCAAAGTGAGAGAAAAACAGCACTTAATTTTAATTTTTCCCTCACCTTTTCTACTCTTCTACTCTTGCCCTTTACATGTTGCTATTTGCTGTCTGTGACACAGGAAGATTTAGTAGGGTTAAATGGTATTCCTGGACTTTGAAGCACTGTGAGGATTTTTTGCTTCCTTTCCAGACCAACCCTTCATTTCAAACCCTTAGATGTGGCAGTCAGTAATCAGCAAGTGAAGGAGATGGTGCAGCACCAGGTCAAGGGAAGGGAGGGGGATCGGGGGTGCCAGGCTGCCCAGTGGAGGCAGGGTGTACCAGGAATGGTGGGCACTGGCTTTAGGAGTGGGGGCTGGAAGAGTGTGAGTGGTGCAAGGTTGNTGGTGGGCACTGGCTTTAGGAGTGAGAGTGATGATCTTCTACACATCTTCTCACACTGGAAGAGTGTGAGTGATGCAAGGTTAGCTTCTAAGGAGGGATGGAGAGTGGTGATGCAGGAGCAGATGCCAAGGCAGCTACTGCTGCTGTGGGGAGCTAAAGCCCTTTTAGCAGTCTTCTGACATCCATACATAGTTAGACAGAAAGTATTTTAATGAGACTTATAAAATACTTATAAGTATTTTAATGAGACTTATAAAAAATGTGAGCCTTGAGAGGCCTGAAGTTACTTTTACATGCATCTGGATATTTCTTCCCTTGAATTTAGAATTGGTTAGATATAGGTATGAACCCAATTCTTCCCTCCATTGATTTGTACCACTGTCATGTCTTCTGCTTGGTCCACTTGTACAGGAAGCTAAGTCCTGGAATTTACACTGTTAAGTAATAAAAACATTGGAGCAAAGTCACCCTGCCTTTTTATTTGTACAAATGTAGAGTAAGTCAAGTTAGAAGTATATAGTGAAGTGAATTGAAGCTTGTGGTTACATTGTACCGTGATCCCCTGATAACTGAGATAATTGGATAACTTTTCCCCAAGAACTGAGAATTTTAGTGTGTATTTCTGTTGCTATAAGGAGAGTTCCCCAGGGGCCATTGAGGGCAGTCAGCTGTGTATGTAACCTACCTCCTTGGAACTGGGCACGTCTCATTGAAAATTTTCGGTGTACCTCTAGTTTACAGCACCTTGCAGAGGAAACTTGAAAGAAGAACAGACTTGGGTGTTTCCTTTTAGTGGGTGTGTCAGGATAGGAATGTTCAGGATAGATGATAGTGAAAAGAAACAACTTGTAGTCTTTACTGTACAGGCTATAATGTCTTTTGCACCAGGGAATTAGTGATTTGTAAGAGTGGCAGTGTAAGAGCAGTATGATCACTGTGTACTAAGTGATCATATTATTACCGGGCACTGCTGTGAAATATGAAGCAGTCTCAAGAGTACTCTAGAAGTAAATATAAAGCGGGTCATTCTAGGAATATTTTAATATGGTAATACCATTGGGTTTTCTCCTGCTGGTGCTGTTTTGGAGAGGGGGATCAAAGGAGACTGTTTCTCACCATTCTAGATGTTTTGAACAGAGTTTACCTGCTGTGAAGCCAAATATTCAATATATGCTGTAATGATCCTTTAATTTGAGTGTGATGACTATGTGGTACTGACAGCAGCTTAAGTAGGTAACCCAAAGGAACCTCAGTAAAGATTTCATGATGATTAACTCATTTGTCATTAACTGTGGCATAGAATTAATGTGGATTGAAAATTACATTGCAATTTACAAAAATACAAGATGGAAAATAGCTAGCAAGCCATCTGACGAGGAATATCTATCACTGCATGAGAAAATCAGCAAAGCAAATGACATGACTTGTTATAGCTGATGACCTAACTTTCCATCAAGCATCTGAGAAGCATGGTAATTCCAGTGCAAACACAACTGTGTCTGTTTCTACATTATGCATAGTTTAAATCACCCCTCCCACATTTTAAAAATACTTGAATAGTTAACTCTCTGGCAGCAGAGTTTTGAACACTGTTTGCCATGGCAGCTGTTTGGCAACTGGCTCTGTGGCAGGGATGAAACAGCTGGCTTCTGACAGGTTGGCAGCAGGTCCTGGCAAAGAAATGAGCTAAAAAGAAGGAATGACCATGTCAGCTCAGAGGAACCCTCATAGCTGTGTTGTCGTTAACGCTTGGTGCTGCATCAGTGGTCTGCTGGCTGAAGAATGTGGAAAATGCAGGTTAAATTTTAGAAACAGGCCGAGGCCCAAAGTTGATTTGATTTGGACATGTAGCAGTTGGAAACAGCCGGTCTGCTGTTGCTTAAGCTTATTTTGTTCAGTTTAGTTTCACTGTTTTGCCCTTTTGACTTGGTTATGATATCTTGTGATTATTATGAGTCTGTCTTGTCTTTGGACACAGACACCTAGCACCTCAAGGTAAAACTATGCTCTTGTCTTTGCTTACACTTTCTCATACACTGAGGTTTTGATCACTTCTTGAGGTCCCATTTGAAATGGATATAATTACCAATATTTAATAATAAACAACTTCTGTGGTGCTGAAATATATTTTTCTCATCCTTTTGTCACTTTGTGTTTGTTCTTAATGTGAATATTCTTCCACTGAAAGAAGAAGGATCTTTTTATAACCTTGAACATACTTTTAGAGGCCCATGTATGTGGGGAAATCATTACCAGGCAAAAATAAAACTTTAATGGGTGTGCAAGCAGACTGCAAGCTTAAGCATCTGATGGGATACAGCATGAAAAAAAGGCCTCAGGCAGTTTGTAGAAGGGACATGTGCGCTCTCCCAAGTTTCAGTTAAACTCTATCTCCAGTTTTGCATTTTTTATTTGAATGTGTGATTTTACTTGAGTCTGAAAGTGATATAAATCAGAAAATAAGCATGTCATCTTCCAGTTTGAACAGACTTGTATATTATGTAAGAGATTGCTATAGGTTTTCATACACTGGTTATCCTGTTCAAGAAATGAGGAAAAGTAGGAAAAATCAGCAGGCTGGAGAGAATTTCTAAGAGCACAAAGTGACTGCTGCAGCTTTTAGTTTCCTTAATAGACATAAAAGGTAAAAAGCTGGGTTTGGGATGCCTTAGCAAAAACAATCACTAGATTTTAAAAAGAAGAGAAACCCAAACCACGTTAATGTGGAGATTTGTCTATTTTGCAGCCATCCTGCAGACAAGGCTCTTTTCCTGGGACTTGTACCCTAAATGCTTGTACCCTGAATGGAAGAGTGGTGGTAGTGGTAGGCTGTAATGAACTGTAGTGAAAGTGAGCACTTGATTGTCAAACAGTTTTCTAAGTTGTATTTTTATGTTGGTCTTGGCATAATGTCCTATTGTTTTATTGAATGAAGAACAGAAGTATTATGCATGCAAATAAAATTTCCTTCTCTGTCTGTCATGATCCTCCATTTTTATCACAATGATATTGGAAGGGACACAATATGGATCCCTAATGTAATATTTACCTTATATTAGATTCTAATTAGAACAATCCATTGGAATTTTTACTTTCCATGAAATTTCCTGTGAAATTCTTCTAAAATAAAACATCTTTCAGAATCAAACTTTTTTCACTACACAGAAGGGATAAAATTATTTAGGGATAAGATTATATGTTCAATTTCTGTGGGAAGGTGCAAACCCAAGACTAAGTTTCTTGGCTCAGCCCTTGTTTTCTTGTTCTGCCAGGCCACTTGCTCACTGTCATCTCTAGTGGGAGTCAAGCAGTCTTTGGAGTCAGGACCTCCAGTGCAGGGAACTTCTTGAGACAGTGACCTGCAAGGTGCCTCTGTGGCAGGGCTTCCCTAGAACTGCAGTCCCTAGAGACCTCAGAATTTGTGATGTGGAGGCAATCCAGATAGCAGGACTGCCTGGAGAACACTGCAAGCTTTGTTCTCTTTCAGGTCACTGGCCAAACTGTCTGGAAACCTGGCAGGCTTTTGATAGGACCTACTGCTCTTGCAGCCAAGTCATACACTGATCATCGACCTGTTGTCTCTTCTGGTGTTTTGTTGTATTTTGACCAGGAAATCTATTTGGGGACCTGAAACCCTTTCCAAAAAAGATGTTTACTTAAATATGGAAGATTCCACACAATTTTCTGGGTTCATTGTACCCCAAATCCTACTGGACTCCTTCTTATCCTGTTCCTAGAATGGACTGCTGCATTGCCATCAGCTACAGTTCTCCATAAGGAAATGCCAGTTTCAGAAAATCCCTTTTGATCTATTTGGAAATCAGGCAGAAAGCAAAAACTGTGTTTTATACTCTCTTTACAGACATGTCTGTCTGACATCAAAATACTGAGCCTTCCTGGTAAGGCTGAGGTATGATTTCTTTGTTACACTATCTTAAATTTCCATACAAAAGCTAACACTCAGTTTTCCTAATTTAACTTTCATACCTGCTTTTTTTTTCCTCTTCTGTTTTATAGTGTTACACCACCTCCCCCCCTTTTTTTTTTTCCTGAGACATGAAACTGCTTCTGCTTGAAGTTAGAGGTCAGACCTCTAGTTGTAGAAATGGTCTCCAAGATGTGAATTTCAGGAAAGACATAGATTTGTTTATTTCTTTGTTTTCATGAATACTAATGAAATCTTAAAGGTGATGTAGTCTAGCAACTTTGGGTTTTGCCCAAATATGAAGGTGCCAGGGAATGGTAGCTCCCTATTGTGAAATTGTCTTTATCAAGGTGGTTTCTAGACCAAATGCAAACCATTTATGATGCTTAGTGATGCTATGATGGTTTGCCAGAATGGGTGTTGGAAATTTTTGATTGCCAGGGGGAAACTATTCTCAACTGACATTTGATTAAAACTTGTGCTGCTGCAAAAAGAGTGGTTGTCTTTGAGAGTTCTGCTAGAGCTCTGTTAGCATGACAGCATAACTTGTTCTCTCTTGCTCTTTGGATGCTGCAGGTACTTGACTGCGTGTGTCAGTATTGGTGACAGGCAAGGCAGAAGGTCTGTAGTGGGACAGCACCCACTATGGTCCCCACAGCTGCTCAGTAAAATTCCCCTAGACATTTTCATTGTGTTCCTTGAGGATAGAAAGACAAAAATGTCATAATAAGTTTAATGGAACATGTGCATCCATGTAGAGAGGTGTACGCTTCAGAGCGGGCTAGAAAGATTATACTATCGAGTGTTACAAGCCCAGTATGCTTTTCCTGTGGATCAGATCATATCCATGAAAGGTCAAATACTGATTGTGGTAAAGCAGGCAAATGATAATTTACATTTCCAGGATAAATATTTTTTTCCTAGTCATGTGGCTGCTTCAGGAGATTAGCAGCATCACTATCGTTCTTCGTATGCTTTTCCATCGATTATGATTTATATGTTGTTTTCTGTGATTATGTATACAATGTCTTCTGTGAGTAGCTCTCTATTAATTATTTTGCTTTCAGCTTCTTGAAAATAATGTTTTGTTGATAATATATGATCTCTGTAAAATGTGATTTAGTTCTTAAGTATTCTTCTTGACATTTCAATGTGGACATACACCTTAATACCATTTTCATGTAAAACTTTATATACTGCCAACAATTGATATGTAAATCTTATTTGTGAAACATCTGTTCTTCATCTCTCAGGTGCAGTTAAATAATATGGATCATCTGAAAACTAAGCTTTCCTTACCTAGTTTATCTAAAGAGAGCTGCAATGCCATAGAGAGTTAGAGAATCTTTTTGCTGCCTTTCAAAACTTCAGTATTGTCATAGTTAAATTGTCTTTCTTGATGGGTTATTATTCTTTTCAGATGTAGATGTAAACAGAAACTGAAAGGAATGTAGTCTAGAGCTCACACTGATTTCCTTCTTGAATACTTCATACTCTGTGAAAACGAACACTGATGTTCTTTGTGGTGTTCCTACAGGGGAATAAGTACAATTGGGTCATCCAAGAGCAGTAGATGGACCATGACATTACCTATTCAAACAGTAGCCTGTGTGCATTTGCCAGTAAATCCTCTCTGTGCACAACAAACCTACTGTTTTGGCAAGTCACAGAAGAGATTTTGTTCTCAGATTTTGTTTAAAGTTTCCTTGTAGTTTATGTGTATAAATATTTATAGAAAAGGTGAAAGATATACAGGTAATTAATGGCAGAGATGCTAATTTTTAGAAAAGCATGTTATTAACTTCATGTATTAATCAGCAGGAATATTCCACGAGTGCCCTTCTTGGTACACAGCCACACAGTGAGCAGGCAGGACAGCTAAGTGGAAGGGTTGTGTTCCTTACCAGGGAGGAGCTGCCACCTCCTTTGGCTAAGAGGGATAGCAGGACACAAATAAAAATACAACTCAAAGGCACCAAATCAATAAAAGATCAGAGTGGGGGCATCAAGGTCAGGGTTTCTGGAAGATATTTTTAAGAGACATTTTGGAAAATGAAGCTTGGACAAAAAAAAGTCCATTACCGTGTGTAACGCAAAATTGTGCAAATAGTCAAAGTGTAGACTGTCTCAGGCTAATGCACGTCACAGCAGCTCTGACGTGCTCATCTCCACCTCACTGCTGTCACACCTCTGGTTTCCTCTCCCCCAAATTTTCCATTGAGTAAAAAAAAAAGTTTTTCAACCAGGATAGACATTGCTGCTGCAGCTTTCCAGCTGTGGCACTGCTGTCCTGTTCAGCTCTGATATCACAGAATAATCCGAGTTGGAAGGGATCCACAAGGATCATCAAGTCCAACTCCTGGCCCTGGACAGGACCATTCTCAAGAGTCACACCATGTACCTGAATAGTGTCCAAATGCTTCTTGAACTCTGGAAGGCTTGGAGCTCTGACCACTTCCCTGTGAAGCTTGTTCCAGTACTCAGCCACCCTCTGGGTGAAAATCCTTTTTCTAATATCCAACCTAAACCTCCCCTGACACAACTTTGGGCTATTCCCTCAGGTCTTGTCACTGGTCACCACAGAGAGGAGATCAGTGCCTGCCCCTCCTCTTCCCCTCACGAGGAAGTTGTAACTGCAGTGTTGTAAATGGAATCCTCCAGGTTGAACAGACTGAGTGACCTTAGCCGCACCTCCTCCTTCTCCTCAAGGCCCTTCACCATCCTTGTTGTCCTCCTTTGGACACTCTTAATATATTAATATCTTAATATCCTTCTTACATTGCAGTGCTCAAAACTGCCACAATATTCAAGGTGAGGCTGCACCAGTGCAGAGCAGAGCAGGACAATCACCTTCCTTGACTGGCTTGCAATGCTGTGCCTCATGCCCCCCTGGACATGGTTGGTCCTCTTGACTGCCAGGGTACTGCAGACTCATTTTAAACTTGCCATTGACCAGGACCTCCAGATCCCTTTCTGTGGTACTGCTTTCCAGCGTCTCATTCCTCAGTCTCTACATATATCCAGAGCTGCCCCATTCCAGGGACAGAACAGGCCCCATGGCTCGTTTCAATCAGGCACAGCTCTGCCCCTCCTTACTCTGCAAGGCTTTTCAAAGTCACTCAGTCTTGCTTTCTCCTGTATTTACTGCTGTAGGAGGTATCTGGTAGTGAGGACAATTGTTCCTATGTCTTACAGCAAGATTCCTATCAAACGTAATTGTCAGGGACTGATAAGCTACCACCTGTCTGCAATACACAGAGCCAAGGGCCTGCAGATCTCTATGTGCCCATGCTATGCTGCTGCTGTGTTAGGAGACCGTGTGGGTGGGCTGAGCCAACACCTGAGGGCTGGTGTCTCTGACATTGCAGTCCCAGGGCAGCTCTCCCAGGCTGTGAGTTCCAGGGTGGTGGCCAGCTGGAGCTGGACTGATGGATGTGCTCATGAGAGCCCTACAGCTGTCAGCCAGCCGCTCACCCTTCTCTGTGGTTTCTCTGCCCGTGATATATTTGGAGCAGCTGGTGGGGCTGCGGAGAGAACAGCTGCAGATTTGCCTTTCTCTTCCATCATGACCGACTCAGGGCATATTCACCAGTAGGACTGGAAGCAGTGCACCTTGAGTGCCCTCTTGCTTTCTTGCCTTCAATTCTCTGGTACTGTCATCCTCACTGCTGACAGTGTTCTTCTCCAGCACCATTTCTTGGTATCCTGGTGATAGAGTAGGAAAAAAGTATTGCTGAATCTCCAGGACATGATCATATGAAGAAAAGGCAGAAGAGTACAATACCAACTGCCTCAAATCAGAGAGTAACTAAAACGCTCAACGTTTTTTGTTTAAAACATGGACTTTTTGCCAGGTTTTGGGGAGGAAAGCAAATGGCAAAATGGCAAAAAAAGCCATTTTTTTGGAGGAAGGCATTTGTTTGTCCACTGTGTACCCTTGTGAGTATGGGGAAGAATCAAGAGAAATAAAAAGGTCCATGAAGAAGGCGGTAGCCTCTAACTGTTTATTGCTGGCTTATTTGTTGCAGAAGAGTGTCTAGGATCCCTGGTTCTAATAGCTGAGACAGTCCGGGTGCACCTTGCTCCATTTGTGCTTCATGTAGCATTTTTTAAATACTCGGTCCGTTTTCCACTCATTGTCATTGTTTGCAATACCTCAGAGACCATCTTGGGGAGCTGCAGGGCTCTCAGTTTACAGGTGGAGGATCACTGGGAAGCCAGGGACTGCCAGCTCATCAAAGGAATAATGAGAGGAAGTCATCAGAGAGCTACAGCTTGTAGTGGTATGTTTGCTTATGCTGGCAACTTAGATGTTCACTGCAGAGACATTTTACCTCCTGTATTTAAATCATAATAATTTTATGTAAAGTTCTTTGATGTTGGCTAACTACCTTGGAATTGCTTGTAGTTTAAGATAATTGTAAAGAAAAATATTTATTTATAGCATATAAAATAGTTTCTAATATTTATTAAAAAGAAGGAAAACAACAAGAAGGAACAAGAGCAACAAAAGCAAAATTAGATATTAGTTTGTTGCTAAAAAGTTGGAATATGGAAAACCTCGTTCCTTCTATCCAACTGAATAGCAGCTGATTTCCCGAGCTGCACTGTCAAGGACACTTGAGGTTTTTTTTGCCTTGTGTCACAGGTTGCATTCATCAGATTGCACCAACTTTTAGCACCTTTTTATTTTCTCGCCCCAGAGGCCACAGTCACATTTATACCTCTCAGGACTATAGTAATGTCACTTATCCAGGTTGTAATTCCTTAAACCTTCTGAGATATGGTGTACCTTTGGCACATCAGGAGCTGTCCTCTTTACTCCGTAAGTCCGTCATCAGCAGCTTAACTCGGTGAGGAAAATTTTCTTACCTGCCTTGTCACCCTCTGTTGTGGTTTTAAGTAGCCAGAGTTTTTTATTAGCTGGGGGGGCTAGGAGAGAGGCTTCTTTAAGAAGCTGCTGGAGTTTTTCTCTGCTCTAAGCTAACCCAAGGTCAACTGCTACTCCTCTGTGATGACATATTTAAGAAGGAGAAGAAAAAAAAAAGCAAGGCAGAACATCATGGCGGCTTAAAAGAAAGGAGGGTGTGAAGTTTGATTAACACCAAGGTCGGAGGGAAGGAGAAAGAGAAGATGCCTTAAACACTGAAATAGGGCCCCAGCAATCTGTGAGGAATCATAGGAGCAAAGATTTTGTCTGAGAACCCGTGGAAAGACTGGGAGATTTTTCCACGCTGGACAGAAAAGTGCTGGAAAAGAGAGGCTGTGATCCTGTGTTTGGAGCAGAGGGGCCTGGTGGAGTCCTGTGGGCCGTGAGAAGAAGAGACGCTGGAGCAGCAGAGCAGCATTTCTTGGGAGGACTGGTGGCCCGTGAGAAGCACTGAAGCACTGAGGCAGCTGAGCAGCCGGCACCTGAAATGACTGCACCTATGGTAAAGTGATTTACGTGACGACAGTACCAGGAAAACTGTTGTTAGTAACGAATCCACTAAGAAGCAGTTTGCAACAGACTGTTTCCGTGGAGAAGACCCCACGAGGAAAGCTGGGGTGGGACTCTCTCACTCTTCTGAACAGCAGCAAAGAAAACCTCTGATTGTAAACCCCCCACACACACACACACCTGCCTTCCCGAGCTGTTGGGGGAAGGTGAAGGATCTTAAAAGGGAGGGGTGGGGGGAGAAAGGTGTCTGTAACAACTATCAAACTGCTCACCCTTAAACTCTTAAGCTCTGATTTTAGTAGTAGTAGTAGTAGTAGTTGTAGTAGTAGTAAATGCTTAACATTCTAAGTTAGAGCCTGTTTTGCTTGTGTGAAGTAGTTAATAAACAGTTGCTTGTAATCCTTATCACAAAAGTTGAAGGGTTTTTTCCCCCTTCTCTGAGAAATTTTAGATCTATGTGTGGGCTCTCGGCTTTTAGCCAGAGTCAAACCATGACACCCCCACTCCGTGAAATATCTGTATCTACTGAATCATATTTTTTTATGACCTTTTATATAGGTTATCTGATCTCTAAGTCTTTGAAGGATCTTGTTTACTCACTCTTTGACCTATACTGACACTAAGGTATTCTAAATGTGGTTATCCATTTTGGACTGAACCTCAGAAAATCATATATAACTCGTCTCCTGTATTATGTATGGTAGTCTAGTCAAAAGGAGAAAAAAATCCAGACACATACCAAAAGCAAAAAATCTTAATATTGCAAAAAATTGAGCCTTTCCATCTTATTGTTGGTGTGTCTGCATGTTAAACCTTTTTAGCTGTTTTCATACATTTAAATTCCATTTTTGAAATTTACATCTGATGATTAAATGCATCCTAATATGAAAATTTCCATAGCAAACACTCTAAATATGTGTTAGTTTCAGACACTATAATTATGTTCAGCAAATGCTAATATTTTTTAGCAGATGTAATAGTTTCTCTCCTTAAAACATACATAACTGAATTGAGTAAACCTATGGCAATGCAGTGTTTTTTTTACCTAGAAGATCTATAAGGACTGATAGTAAAAGATGCTGATCTGCTCTTTACTTCATAGGTTTGGTGAAAAAAAATCTCACTGATTTCTTTAGACAAGTTAGCCTTACCTAGTGCTATGTTGTCCTCCAATATGACAAAAATATGTTTGTAGTGATAAGGGAAAGTGGTTTTGAAATGACAGAGATGTTGAGAAGTGGATAAATGTATAGTCTCCAATTAACACTGAGTGTAACAGGAGCACTTGGAAGTGCTAAGCAAATTAGTCTTGGTATGCTATGCATAATTCCTGGTTCTTTTTTCCGAGATAGCTCATTTATGTAATTTTCCCATAATCTTAGGTCATTCACATCAAAATGTTTAGCTTTGCTCTCTTTGAAGGCAATGAGAGAACCCCTACTGATTTTGAGGTTAAAATCCAAGAATGAAAGAATTACTTATAGTCAGAGCATACTTGTGTGGCTTTCTATTCTTCTAAGAATTTACGATATTGAGTGGCATTCCTTGGACATTTCGACATAAGGTATCTTGGCTAAAGGGTGAAGGAAATAATTTCTCATGCAGATTGCCAGGATGGCAAGGTGCTGAATACTTCTTTTTTTTTCCAAGGAAAACGCCACTAAGCAAAAAAAAAAAAAAAAAAAAAAAAGAAAGAAAAAGGAAAGTCTTATAAATAGGTTGGAATGATGTGATTTACCCCATTGGATAATTCTTCTTTATAGACATGTTCACCCTATTATGCTTGTGCATTTTTTTTGTTACTTTCTCAGCTGTCCCTTGCTGTTTGAAATAAAAGGTAATTACTACTGTATTTCCAAGAAATAGCATTAGAATAATAACGATTTTTGTAATACAGTGTTTGATTAAAGGACTAAGTTCAATTAAGAGCAAAGAAATTAATCTTCTGTTTGTTACAAGTAGTCAGCCATTTGAGTAAGAAAATAAATGCATTATTCTGTAAGAATAGGTTCCACAGGTTTTCAAATCATTGGGGAATGAAATATAACATGAAGTATATTATTATAAAACAGAAAAACTGGGTTCCAGCTATCTGAATTTTAACTAAATTAAGATCATGTGCTGATGCTTATTGATGCTCTAGTGGTATCTGCAGTAACTGTAAAAAGCTGCCTTACTCTTTGCTTGTTCATGTGTAAGTCAGCTGTTTGCTGACTTGAGGAATTTTGCTTTTATTTTTCATGTTTGTACAAAACACAGAAATCAGATTTGAGTATTTCATTTATTTCTGTTTGAAGGAAGTGATCACCAAGGCATTGTGTATTTACTGATTAATCCTCAGTGCTCTCCATACCATTTTCAGTCTTTGTTTGGGGAATCCACCCTTTTTCTGTTCTTGCTCACTGGCATCTCAGCTGTGACCTGTCTGCTGCTCACATGGGAGAAGTTCTTTTCCACCGTCTTTCTGATGGCCTTTGTTTATAACCTGCCTCATTAACTGCCCCTTTTTTGACCTCAGATAATTGTATTAAAATTATATTGATTTACTGCTTTCTTACTGTTGTTTGGACATTGGTGCCTTTAATAGTCATCTTACTTTCCCTCTGTTTCCTTGCTTTATATACTTTTCTGATTCCCCCTCTCCTTTCCTAGCACCTGCCTGTTTCTTGTCAGCTCCTTATCTTTGCTAATTTGAGAATTAGGTGTAATTTTATTATGTTCAAGTAGAGCGCAGTAAATTCTGCATGTCTCTTTTGTGCAGAGTGCAGTAAATTCTAAATATTTCTCTTGTTCACTGAGTTTATCAACTTGTCCATGATATCTTCAAGCAATATCATGGTATCTGTAGTGGGTTGATCTTGGCTGGATGCCAGGTACCCACCGAAGCTGCTCTATCCCTCGTCTCTGCAAGTGGACAGAGAAGGGAAAATATAGTGTAGGATTCATGAGGTGAGATAAGGACTGTGAGAGACCCCTTACTGATCCCTGTCATGGGCAGAACAGACTCCAAGTGGGGATATTAATTAAATTTATTACAAACAGAATCAGAGTAGGATAATGAGAAGTAAAATAAATCTTAAAGACACCTTCACAGCACCCCTTCGTCCTTCCCAGGTTCCATCTTCTCATCCCCACAGTGGCTCAGGGAGATAGGAAATGGGGCTTACAACCATTTCATCACAGAAACGTTTCTGTGATGCTGCTCAGAGAGAGGATCCTTCCCCTGCTTCCTGTGAGGTCCCTCTCACAGGAGACAGTCCTTCACAAACTGCTCCAGTGTGAATCCATTCCACGGGCAACAGTTCTTCCCAAACTGCTGCAATATGGGTCACTTTTCTGCAGGGTGCAGTCCTTCAGGCACAGGCTGTTCCAGTGTGAGTCCCCCCGCAGGCCACAAGTCCTGCCTGGAAAACCTGCTCTAGCGTGGACTCTCCCCACAAGTCTGCAGGTCCCTGCCAGGACCCCTCTCCAACATGGGCCTCTCACAAGGGCACAGCCTCCTTCCAGCATCCACCTGCTCCTCCATGTGCTGCAGGTGGATCTGTGCTCCCCTGTGGTCCCCCATGGGCTGCAGGGGCACAGCTGCTCCACCAGAGTCTTCATCACAGGCTGCAGGGGAACCTCAGCTCCGGTGTCTGGAGCGCCTCCTGTCCCTCCTTCTCTACTGACCTTGGTGTCTGCACTGTTGTTCATGTGTTCTCACTCTGCCCTTTTCTGCCTGCAATTTTCATCTACCCAATAACTTCTTTTTTTTTTAGTTTTCTTTTTAATTAGGTTATCACAGAAACATTACTATCATTCCTGCTTGGCTCGGCCTTGGCCAGCAGCAGGTCCATCCTGGATCCAGCTGCCATTGGCTCTGCTGGTTGTGGGGGAAGCTTCTGGCAGCTTCTCGCAGAAGCCACCTCTGTAGCCTCCACCGCTACCAAAATCTGGCCAGAGAAACCAAATAGAGTATTTACATGATGTAAAAAGTTACTGTAATTGTACCCTTTCATTTGATTATTGTTGTTATCAACTCAGACTCTCAGCTAATCTGTGTGGTCAGAATGATGAATTCTTTAAGCATTTATGCAAAGGAAGAAATAGGAAATAAATAAATACATCCATTAGAGACTGGAAAAGGTGCAGAAACAGACTGTACCAGCTGCGTGTTGTTACATGGTGCACACCTGGCAGCACAGTCAATTTAATAAAAGTGACATGTAGTTTTCTATACCTTCTCTCCTAAGTCCCACTTATTCTCTGTGCATCATAAGAAAACACTGGGAGTCAAGTATGCATTAACAAGTTGTGCTGAGTTACCTGAAAAATGGAGTGCAGAAGAGTTCTGAAAAAGAAGTGGTATTGAATTTAGTGTGAGATAAAATGAACCATAGAAAGATCAGAAAATAAAATAGGCCTTGGTAGCCCTTTTTGCCTAAGTGTAGTCTTTGCTTCTCAGATTGTTTTATATATAATTTAATAATGTCCTATTTTGTTTACAGTGTCTATATTGAAACTGTGATGTACGTCATAATTGTCAAGACAACAATTGTCAGCTGTCCAATACTCATCTTGTGTCTACAGAACTCCCCCCAGTATCTTGTAATTTCAGTTAAAATTTAAATTCACTCTGTTCTTGGTTTACAGCACTTGCATATGTTGCATGTGATTTTGTTTTGGTAGTTCTTTTGGTTGTCATGATTGTCTAACTTACAATACTGTCACTTCAGCGCCCCTTACAAGTCTCCAGCATCAATTCTTTCTTTTTTGTTTTTTTTGGAACACCTAGTATTAATCTCTGAAATGCCATCCTATCGTCTGTGCTGTCCTACTGTCTCAGAAGAGTCTGATTCTGTCACTTCCTTCTTCAGCTTTTGCAGCAGTCCAAGTGAATTTTTTCCTAAATTAGGAACACTTTCTGTCTGAACTCCTTCTGCAGCCCTTTCAAGTTTTCTCTACTTACACTTCCAGATTTAAATTGTTGTACTTACATTTTTCCTGATAAAGGATACACAGATTCCTCTGTTTGATTCTTGGCTTTTCATGCATCCAGTTGTGTGATCATTATTTTTCTTCTGGTTTTAAAACTATCAAGCCAATTAGAAAAGAAAAAAATTAGGGATACAATGCGACAGGTCATCACATTTGCTATTATGAGGAAGATGGCAATACACTTTTCATGTTGAACTGAATTCTCTAGTTGCTTATTTCTTTCCTGAATTTTATAAACTTTTAAAAAATCCATCTGATCATATAATACCTCCTTACATGAAAATCCATGGATGTGTTTTCACTTTTTTTTGTGTCTGGTAGTTATGATGTCTGCCACATTTTTCTGCTTATATTTTTAATGTGCCTTGGTAGTTTCTTTTCAGTCTCGTAAAGGATTTCCATATAGAAACTCTGCAGCTTCTCTCTGTAATAGCCTTACATCAAATATAGTAAGTCTAATTTTTAAAAAAATATACACAGATTGTAGCGAAGAAATTAATTATTGAGTCACTACTGGTGCCAGAGTTAAGCTTTGCCATATATGAGAGTATCTCTTCTTGTATTTGGCCTTGTTATTACTCTGTTCTAGGCTTTTCCATGACAAGTGAGTGTCTTCATCTCATCCAGTGAAGGAACTGCTGGAGAGGTCTACACACAGCCTAATAATAGTCATTTTGGTGTGGGAAGAAGCAAGTAGTACTTTGAAATGGCACATAACTTCTGGTAATTTTGCAAGCCGGTAACAATATCCTGAGATTTTAACCTGCTGTTTTCAACCGAAAAATAGTTACAGATTAGTCCACCCAGATACGTTCAGTTACAACAGTATAGAGAAGAAGACAAAGGATTTTTTAACTTTTCTCTTTCTGTAAGGGTCCAATCCAGTGGTAGAATAATGGGAGGAAGGTTGCTTGCTTTCTGAAAAATCAAGGCATTTCCAGTGAAATGGGAAAGGAGGGAAGTGTTCGAAGGTTGGAAGAAGGGAAAAGAAATCATCATCTGGTTCTCTGAAGGTCAACCACACTCTGAGTGATTAATTGAGTGATTAGATTTGGTTTGTTGCTGCTATCTCTGGAGAAAACCACACATCTATTTTACCAGCAAGTTTATCTGAAAATTTATTTGGAAAAACTGCTGTGTTTTGCTCTGCTGTGACTCATGTAGAGTGAATTAGTATAGAGTCCTTCTTGCTAAGTGTCAACATCTGCTATGGCTCATCCCTAGCTTCCTGATGAAGCATACAACTACCAGATGTTATTTGAAGAGTGGCTTGTTGGCAGCTGGATAGTATGGCCAAGGTTTGATTGCTAAGCAGTATCACATATCAAAACATATGAGCAATGTCAAATGTTACTCTGCATTCAACTTTTTTGTCTGCAGTCTTACACCCGTAAGTAATGCAAAATTGTAATATCTGAAGGAATGTAATGAGCTTTGTTGCACTGAATGAAAATAGCATAAATGGGGAGCATCTGTATTTAAAACCAGTAGTCACAGTGGTTTTCTCATTATTCAAATTTCTTTCAGATAGTTCTGCATTTCTCTGTCAAATTTTTCAGTTATATGTGAATTATAAGATACTAAGAAGATAAAATTATTAGATGTTCAGTTCTTTGTGACACCAGAAGACATTGGAAGAGATACAAAATATTTACATGACCTGAATGTAATACACTGTGTCAGTTCTTGACAGCAAAACTGGTTTTGTTTGCTAGGTTATTGTAGGAAGCATTCCAAGTTTTGAGCCTTGAAAATTGAGATGTGAAAGCAGTGTCTACTCTGAGATGGCAGTCTGTAAATATATGTTTATCTTAAGAAAAGGAGCTATCCTAGCAATGGCTGACCAGTAGCAAGATCCTATTTTAAAACCTCTGTACAATTTCTTTGAATGATGAGTTTGTACAAAGCATGAAATTGGCTGTTTCCTCTCTGTAGGGAGAGGTGGTAGGGAATTTTTCCAGAAGGCCCAAATGTCTCTTGTTTTTGACCTTGTTTCTATTTAATATCTATTTTTGCTAAGCTGGACAAAATCAAATACCTTAAATGTTTTATCACCAGGTTTAAGACCAGCTCAGTTTTTGTCCTTCAGTCCAGGAACACTTGTGGCTCTATGTAGACTTAAACACTGGTGTAGTCTTTTTAGAACCAGTGAGGCTGTGATTGAAAATGTGCGTATGTTACCTAATGCTCAGAAAAAACAGCTTTGCAATGCACTTAAAGCTTCTCTAGATATACTTCCATAGTTTACATAGTCAGATTTTAAGTGGGTTTTATAATTTTTCTCTTCTGAATTATTTTTTTTATTGTTGCAGTTCAGTCAGGAGAAAATACCTAACATGACTTGTATCTCTTTATTGTAAATAAACAAATTGTACTTTTTTTTTTTGTAAAATGACTGACAATGAAGTATTCCCTCCTTTGGACTCATCTCAGAAACCCAAGTCTTTCTTGGGTTTTAAAGTTTAAAGAACTTTTAAAGTTCTCACACTTTAAATCTTTGTTTATGACACGAGCAACTACCACCATGAGTATTGTTGTTTCTTCTCTGTTGTTTTCTCTACTCTCCAGCGTAGCAAAAGGTTTCAGTGGAAATAATGTATCTTTCCAACAGGTGAACCAGATTTTATCTTCTTAAGTATTCCTATTGTGGCTTCCTTTTGCCTCAAGTTTAGCTGCTGCTTCTCATTAAGGTTTATTTTGTTTCTGCACGTGGAGTTGTCCATTGTTCTCGTTTCTCTTCATTCTCCATTTCATGGTGCTTATTCTGCCTAGTGTTTTCCTTCTACCATTTTTCTGGGACCTTTTCTCCCTTCTCTTTTTTGTGCTGTTTTGAAACTACCCTTCAACATGTGTCAGAACTTCCTGCTGACAGGAATATATAATGGTGATTTCTTTCCATTTAAGCTTCTTTTGCAAAACCTCCTAATGATAATTACCTGTGTAATGAAACTAAATATTTTATATAATTAAAAAAAAAAGAAATGGGATATTCTAAAATGAAAGTTGAGGTTGCCGTCTACCAGGTGTCACCTCTTGAAATATTTGGGCCTTTCATATTTGAGCAGCCAAAACCATATTTTTTGGCACGCAGACTCCTGGAGAGTGGGAGAGTGCACAGTGCCCTGCTGCAGGTGGGTACATGCTGCCCCCTGGACTTGCATGTCCAGTGATGCAATTGAAAGACACAGACCCAAGCTGTGTTGTAACACTGCAGACCCTCCCTTGTCAAACAGTTCCACTTGCTTCCCTGATTACATGGACTAGTGTATGTTAGGAGAGAAGAAATCAGAGATGTGTTAGCCATATAGAGAGCAGCACTGTTCCTGGTTAATCTGATGTAAATATCAGGTCAACGCCTTGCAGCATTCAAGAGTCTGTCGTGTACCTTAATACTCTCTGTGAAGGACTACAGAATCAGAGAACAGTTTCGGTTAAAAGAAACCTTTGAAGTCATCTAGTCAAACCCCCTTCTGCAGTGAGCAGGGTCACCTTGAACTAGATCAGATTGCTCAGAGCCTTGTCCAGCCTGACCCTGAATATTTTTGGGGATGAGTTCTCACAGGGGCAGAGTAGAGGGGCAGAATCACCTCCCTGGAACTGCTAGGCACGCTTCTTTTGATGCAACCCACATGCACATGTCTGCTGTGATGGGCATAGTTGGCTTTCTGGGCTGAAAGCACACATTGCTGGCTCATGTCCAGCTTTTCATCCACCAGTAACCCCAGGCTATATTGATACTGGTGGTTGTCTCCAACCCAGGTGCAGAACCTTGCACTTAGCGTTGTTGAGTTCTATCTCTCATTCCTTGCAGAATGGAGGATGTAGTCTAATCTGTCACATAAATGCTACCTATTTCCATACTCTGAAATTTTCAGTGTGGCAATTCAATGCATAAACATGTTACAATCTGAAATGAGACAGATCCAAATACCTTTTCTTCAGATTTTGTTCAAGCCAGAATCAGAGATGCTGCTTCTTCCTTTCTTCCTCTGTCTTCTGAAAAGCACCATTTGTCCATTTCTCCTGTTTACCGGTGTTTACTGAGAGTCCTTCTGGTTTTAACCAGTGTGGGTTGGTGGAAGCGTGATGATATTAGATGTGGCAGTCTGTCTGCCTGACAGTACCACCAGAGATGAACCTGTCAGGAATGTCTCCACCACAAAGTATTGCTGAAAGAGATTTTTGTCGGATTACTTGACATTTGCTCATGAACTATGACTAACATTTCCTCTTAAAACACTCTGTATGTTTATTTTATAAGCCATATGGCCCAAACTGGCCTACTGTCGTATAGGTGTGAAAGACAGTCTGGATAGATTTAATTACTTTGGACTTCTGAGCTTCGTAGTGAAAAAGTTTCCATGGTAATGGAATTACGGTATTGTATTTTATATAATTTATCCCTATTTCCCTCTGCTTATTTCTTGATATTTTTTTCACATTTCAGGAAAGAAACACACCTAAATAATTAGTTCTGCAAAAGAATTGCTGTGCATATTTTACCTAAAACCAGATGTGAAATATGTGGCTTGTTAGGAGCTGAGAGATTTCACCTAAGGGTTTTGCTAATGGATCACTGGGAACCTGTGAATATATATCTTTCTGCTCTTGTGGGAACTTTGCAGAATAGTTAATATAATCTGAATTAGTGATCTGTACTAATTAGTTAGAACCTTTTCTCTTTGTAGTCCCTTTAACACTTTCTAACTGTTAAAAATGCTATGTATACAAAATAGTAGGTGATAACCCCTTCAGATGAATAAAAGATTTAAATATGGCTGGGCTATCAGTTCCCCTTAACAAGAGCTCTCAGTCACTGAAGTGTTGACTGTAGTAAGCATAATGCATAGTAAACAAATGTAAGTCTTCACTAAGCACAGTTTTCTTAAATTATTTTTTGATTCTATAAAAATACTGTAGTTCTGCTGTAGGTTTCTCACAGAAGTAGTAAGTGAATTCATGGGTGACTGTTCTTGGAAAAGTAATGCAGGAATTGTTCTCAGAGGATGCTGCAGCCTGGATGTTTAAAATACAATGCAGGTCTGCCTTTTGTGTGCCCTTAATCTGAAACCGGGTAATGCATCAGTATACCATAGTGTGGTAAATGATTGTTTGGATTTGTTCTTAGTGATGCATTTTCTTAGGCTTTGTCTTACAATCAGTGATTAAAATGCTGTCAGATAACATGCATATAATCATGATATAAACCGTGCAGAGCTTGCAGTTTCTTTTTTTCTGACATAAATATTCCATCTGTGAAAAAGATGCAATGTAATACAAAGAAATGATAAAACAGAAACACATGATGAGCATTTTTTTAGCTCAATGTAAATGAATCCATGCATAAACCATGAGAGCCTGTGATGAGATGGCTGTGAGCTGTACCCTGATTTTTACCTTATACTGAGAAATGATCTGTGATGCTAAAAGATGATTATTTTTGGCAACCTATATCGATTTCCTATTCACACAGCAACTGGTGGCAACTAAAAATAATCCTGTGTTAGTACTAGCTGAGAATATGGTCACATTTGGCACACCGAAAACATGCACAAATAAAATTTAAGATCCCCTGTTCCACTATTTCATTTGAGCCCGCTCATCTAGCTTAGTTTGCTGCCATTTGAAAGCTATTGAAAAGCCATTAACTGGCAGGACTGTGAAAGCCGCAGTGCAGCAGCACACCTCAGTGCTGGAAGAATGTGGCTGCAAGTGCACACCAATTAAATCTTTCTATTCCTAGGGATGTGGCATTAGGAGCAGTGTCAATCAACTGTGCTACAATAGCACGTGCAGCAGTCATGGTTTAAGACGCACAGAGGTTTATCGTAACTCCAGTAGCCGGATGAGGATGACTTGGAAGCCTCTGCAAGATCCTGGAACAGAACCTATGTTAAATAATGTATTCTGAGGTATACTGGATACCTGAGGAAGGGCTTTAAATAATGCATTTTCTGAGCATGACAGTTACAGCAGAAGAGAATGCTGAAACCTGTAGCAAGACTACAGCCTGAGATGAAAGAATGTCTCATTACCATTTTATCAAATGCTGTAAGTAACAAAATAGTTATTTTTCTTTTAAAACTGTCTTTTTGTTTTCCAAGCTGAGTCTTTTCAATGCATATGAAGAAAGTGGAAGGCAGATGCTGCATGATGTCAATGTAATAGTGGGGAAGGGGAGTTGTTACTTTGCATGTGAATATGCAGGCAGAGCCCAGTGTTTCTTTTTCTCCTCTGTTCAGAGGCAACTTTATTGTGCGTATGTGATAAAGCTCTCATTCTGAACTTCATATAGCATGAAGCTTTTAAAACTTTTGTTTAAATTAATCACAAAGGAATATAATATCCGAAAAGAAGAAATGCCATTCACAGCATTATGTTAAGGACGCCTTTAAGGACAACCTTGGACATGGCTCTCACACTTTGCAAGGGTATACAAATGAGAATAGCTCTATAATTATGAGCCCAGCTCATCATCTGCTATAGATCAAATGCTTTTATCCCCTCCTTATGAGAGTATTTAGCTATTTGGTGTGACAGACTTAAAAAAATAGTAATGAACTTTTAACCTTGAATCATGCAAGCTGCCTCCTTAAAGATATCCTGAAATTGGGATCTATGCTGATAGGTGTATTGATTCAATGCAGAGCAAATTCCTAACAGAATTATTTTTTTCAAGGCTGCTTGGAAAAAAGCACATTTTTCCAGCTTTTAGGATTTGCCTTTTAAAGCATCCAGGGTCTGAGTGGAAATTGCTGGGTTTAAGTGAGATAAATGAATTGTTTAGATACTTGTTTTGGACAGCCTGCAGTAGTTTGATAACCATGGATATTTTTCACTGAAGGACTTGGAAAACTTCAGACTTCTAGAGATTATGTCAGAGTTTTTACATGACAAATAGCAGATTGCTGTAAATGGTTTTCTCTCCAGATTGTGGTCTTTGATGACTTGAGTGTACCAAGGACATTTTTGAAATTATTTTTAAAATACTGTGTTACGTTTAGGAAATGAATGATGTAGTTCTGTGCTATTTAAATGTGAAATTAAGGTGCCCTGGAAGTGTTTTAGTAATTCAAGGAGAAATTATTTGTGTGTGGTTTTTTTTTTTCTTGTCTGAATTCAGTGGGACTTGTGCATATGAACTGTTTTTAATACTAGTAGGAGTTACAAGACTAAATTCCCTGTTCATACAGAGAAGCACAGATTAATTTAAATGCACAGTTTTAAAGGTGTGTTCTAAGAATAATTCTTTGAGTTTATATTGAGACTTGATAAATGCAAATGAGGGATTTGCAATGTAATAACTATTTGAAGATGTCAAAAAAGTATTGTTCAGTCTTTATTCACTTTAGAATTACTTCCTTAAAGTGAAACTGTAACAAATCTATATAGGCATGTGAGTGTCAATAGCATATTAAATAAGTAACTCTTCAGTGAAACCATAGGAAACAGATGAGGATGACCATGAGGTTCTTCCATTGAAAGGAACCAAATTATGACTGCTTGGGATGTTCATTGCATTCATTAGAAGGCAGAGATGAAGGACTAAAACACGTCAGAGGGAAAGGTGAATGTTCAGGATTAGTTTTGTGTGTACTATTTGTTTGCTCTTTTTCAAATCTGGAATTTTGATTAGTTACTTCACAGTAAATCGGGGAATTTAACCATATAGTTTTTTTCCTTCTAAGTAGTGTGCTTTAGAAGACAGCGGGTGATGGCTGGAGTCTGCCAGGAAGGGTTTTTGCTGTCTGTGCTTCTTGGAGTTGGGAAAAGTGTTTCCATTTCCGCCTGCAATGAGTGAAGGAGAAACACTTCCTCTGTGATGCTCCCCTGAGAGTTATTATTTGACTTAACATGCCAATATATTGCTGATACTTGTCTTTGGCAGACAGCTGGGATTAAAGATGGGCCAGGGCTGCATGCATGGTGGCAACACCAGCAGTGTTCTGAGATATGCTGAGAACAGCTGAATCTCATAGTGGTTGGGGCATGACTCTTCACACCCCACTTTGCTTTTAATTCATTGCATCAATGGTTTCTGTATCAGAAGGAAAAGACACTGAACCACAGGAAACATGGTTACAGAGCGCTGTCTTTTGGTCTGCTTTGCAGAGAGGGGAAATAGCTAAAAGACACAAATTAATGGTACTTTAAAGGTAGTGTTTTATGAGCTGTAGTGCCATGTGCCTGGCTTTTGCATGTGTTTGCATTTTGCTTTTTTAATCTTTGCAGGAGTTAGGTGCAGAGATCTGAGCTGAGAAGGTATGTTCTCCTTTGGTGTTAGTACGATTTTACTAATATTCTTTTGTTTATTCCATGCGTTGCTCTCATTATAAGGCTCTGAAAATGACGTAGGAATCACCGTCTTGTCATAGGATCTTTCAGACTGGAAAGATCCAACCATGGAAAATCTCCAGTCCACCATAGATTCATTAATGTTGTAAAAGACCTCTGAAATCATTGAGTCCAACCATTAACCTCACACTGCCAGATTCACCATCAAAGCATGTCCTTAAGCACCATATCCACACATTTTTTAAACAGTTTCAGGGACTGTGATGACACTGTTTCCCTGGCAGCCTGTTCCAATGTTGACCACCCTTTTAGTGAAGAAAATTTTCCTAATATCCAATCTATACCTCTGGCACAACTTAAGGCCATTTCCTCTTGCCCTATCACTTGTTACTGGGAGAAGAGACCAACACCCACCTCTCCAGAAACTGCTTTCAGGTAGTTGTAGAGAACAGTAGGATCTCCCCTGAGCCTCCTTTTCTCCAGGTTAAACAACCACAGCTCCCTCAGCCACTCCTCATCAGACTTGTGCTCCAGACCCTTCTCCAGGTCCATTGCCATTCTGTGAATACGGCTTCCTGCTCTAAGCAGGAGTAGCTGTGTCAAACCAGATTTTCTGGGACCATGCCCAGTGAGGTCTTTCATCTCAGTAATACTCTGGAATTAAGCCTGCTGCAGCCATCATGTTGTCTTTAGCTGGCACCTGCAGCATTTAACACACAAGCCATATGTGTGTCTGCATGTTTGAGCAGCTCATGTTGTCACTACTCTTGCCCATCTCCTTTTTGCAGCCAAGTATTACTGCTGCTGTGAGCTGTCCCTGTCTGTGCTGGTAGCTTCTTCTTGGCAATCTGTGAGTATGAGCTATTTAGAAGAGAGAACAGTGGTGTGTAGGAGAGTATCACATATTATCTGCCAGCTGCTGGGTACCGTTTTATCTTGATGATTTGTGTGACAGACTGTAAAAATTAATGGAATTTCGCAAATTAGGCAGCACCTTGCTGCTATCTTCTCTCCCTTGTATATCTAGTTATGACATAATTATCATCATTTACTTGTTATGGCAGTAGTTTTCCACCTGTGCTCTGGACTTCCTCTGAGGGATCTGCAAAGGTAACTAAGGAAAACAGTACTTTACTAAGGAGGCTTAAGTTCATTACCAGAGTCTCTGATTTCCGCTACAAATGCTATAGAGGTGCATAAATGCAAACAGAATTAAAACCTTGCTATAAAGCGTTATAGTCATGCCAGCTGGAAGTCTGAGCCAAGCGAGTTTATCCAAATATTAGGATCATCAAACTGGAACATCAGAGACTACTTCTATTCTTTCTGTCTTATCTCTGCTTCCAATTCCTTTATCTCCTTTGTAGGAATTACGAAACACTAAATTGTGCTGTGTTATGCTTGCAGACATCTAGGATTGAAATTCTAATTACATGTTTGTTGATAAATTTAATTCAGGATTTGAAACAAGATAAAAAATAAATAATTATTCTCTTCAGCATCTAGCCCTTCTTACCTTCAACATTTGCCTATATGACAAGGATTGTCCATGAAGAAAATTAGAGTAGAAGAGCATAAAGTCATCGAATAGTTTGAGTTGCAAGGGACCTGAAAGATCACCTAGTTCCAAGTTCCGCACCATGAAAAGGTACAGCTTACACTAGATCAGGTTGCTCAAAGCCACATTCAGGGATAGGGCATCCACAACTTATTTGAGCAACCTGTTCAAGTGTCTCGTCATCCTCACAGTAAAGATTTTGTTTCTAATATCTAATCTAAACATGCACTTCATCAGTTTAAAGCCATACCTCTCTGTCCTATCACTACATGCCCTCATAAAGAGTCACTCTCCAGCTCTCCTGTAGTCCCCTTCAGGTACTGGAAGGGTTGACAATAAGGTCAACTTGGAGCCTTCTCTTCTCCAGGCTAAGCAAACCCAACTCTCTCAGCCTGTCTTCGTAAGAGAGGTGCTCCAGCCCTGTAATTTTCTCTGGCCCTGTAAGACTTCCTCTTACAGGTCTGTGTCATTCTTATGTTGGAGGCCACAGACCTGAATGCAGCACTTCAGGTGGGGTCTCAACAGATTGGAACAGAGGGGTAGAAACCCCTCCCTCGACCTGCTGGCCACACTTGTTTTGATACAGCCCAGGAGACCATTGGCTTTCTGAGCTGCAGGTGCACATTACTGGCTCATCTCCAGCCTCTCATCCACCAGCATCCCCAAGTCCTTCTTGGTAGAGCCGCTTTCAATCTGTTCATCCCCAGCCTGCACTGATACCAGGAGTTGTCCCAAGCCAGATGCAGCGCCTTGAATTTGGCTTTGTTTAACTTCATGAAGTGCCCATGGCCCACTTTTCAGTCTGCACTGAAAGACTCACTGAAAGGTTTGGCCTTTAAATTTTGCAATATCCTCTTTGAATAGCTTGTCATCTGAACTACTTTTTTTTTTTTTAATTGCCTCCTAATTGTAGGACTTAACAAGTCCATATACTACAGTGATCATTACTTACCTGAAAAAAACATTGTCTTGACTTTACTGTGCAGTGACAGTGACACAGACCTTAATCATACACTTCATCTTGAAAGGCAGAAGCCAGCAGCAATGTACTTACAGATGTCTTCTTGTGCTTTTTTCAAACTAAACTCAAGATTTGATAACAAAATTGCTGGATTTGATAACAAAATTGCTGACATATTTGTGAATGAAAGAAGAGTAAATCTGTGGATTATTTTAAGGATTTCTATTTTGTTTCATTTTACCCCTCTTTAGCTTACTCTTTCAATGCATTTTCTGTTTCAATAAAACTATTAACTGCTAGAACTCTGAACATAGCTGGATGGGTGTTTCGCCCATGGTGGTGCCTGTTCCTCTTCAGCAGAGTTATGGGACAGAATGCATTGGCACATTCCAGGATACTGTATCATTTTAAACACTGGTTTAGCACCTTAAATTCAGTCTGAATGCTTTTCCCAAGGGATTCACCCAGAGTCTTCTGAGGCTCCAGACACATGCCACAGTGGTAGCTTTACCTGAACCTTATGCAGCTTGGAAGGGGTTCGGGAAAGATGTGATATGATACATTAGTTTCAGTTTTCACAGGATGGAGACGTGAACTTGATTCTCCCATGGATGAAGAAGTAATACTGTGGCTTAAACATGTGATACCTTCGTGTCAGCTTTCTTACTGTGAGACAGCCTGTGAAAATCTAATCTGTGTTATGATAGAGTGAGTTCTTGTAGTTTAGACTGAATAAGAAGAGAAGTCTGAAAAGAAAAGTTGGAGACCCATACTTGGCCTGTGACACAGGCACCCTTTGCCTCTATGGCAGCATGTGCAGGATGTGTGATGACCCAAGTAACAGGGTCATCACAAGGACAGAACACACAGGTGTTCTGTCACACTGGCTGGTTAGTGATGTGAGAGAACTAGCAAAGTTCTTGGAAGTTTTCTGCTTCTCATGAACAGGTTTTTTTCTATTCCAGAGTTGGTCAGGAGGTGTTATTAATTTATTTAGTGTATATTCTGGTGTCCCAGAGGAAGAAATCACATGTCCTCTTAGACATGTAGTTTGCCTCCAATGAGGAGCTCAAGAGACAAAATAGTAAAAATTATGCAGGGAATGGGAAGGAGAGCTGTAAACAGAAGGAGGATGCCAGTCTTTATTCAACAGCTATCCCCTTAATTTAGGTTGATAGTTCATGATAGTGTTTGCTAACTCTCAGTTGTGGTTTATTTCTGCAATAAGACAGCTAAGTGCAGCATGGCTGCTGGGAAATATTCCTTTTCCTTGTACATTCTTATAACACTGTGACCTATGGCATGAGGTTAAGATTGTTACTGAAATAGGATGCTTAGCATGACTGAGAGACCCTGCCTGCAGAAAATGAGGCTGGGAGGCAGGAGTCATCTTCCCTGGGAGTCCTGAAAGAGTAGGAGAAGTGTCTCTCTGTAATGAGCCACTGCTTGTGTGTTTTTAGGTCCTGTGAAGATACCTAAAGCAATTTGGGTGGAATGAAGAGATTGTGATGAAAGATATTTGGTTGAGAAGCTTATACTGTAAAACTATATAAAAGAATGGTAATATAATACATGTGATTATTCTATTTTGACAGACTGAGTGGATGTGACGTATCAGTGATACACAGTGCCAATTTTTTTTGACAAAGTTTGGCCAGTATGATAATTCAGATGTCATGAAAGATATCTGAAAAATTAGGTTTTTAATTATGTAGTCAAGAACAAATGGGATTCGTCTTACTAAACTTGATATAAATTGAGGCAGAGCTGGAATATTTTTAGTTTTGTGTCTATCTTTCTCACTGTCATCACAGGATAGCAGGTGCAGGACAACAGGAAAACAGGAAATTATTTACCACTTTTGAGTACTGGTATATTTGTACCAGATGATGATCCTAAATGTACTTATTTATTTTTATTCTCCAGTTACTGAGTTCATGTGACAATGGAAGAAACTCAACATTACTTTTAATTTGAACTAATTTTCTACCTTGTCTAAATTTAAAACGTTAGAGATCATGACACTGAATGCCAGGAAAGAGGTAAAAAGAACTTTTTGTATCTGTAGTATATAGTTTATATGTTGTAGTACTAGTCGTCTAATAATTTGCCAAGTATGCCACCAAGTAAATAGAACATTCCTCAGAGTAACTTTCCTAACAATGGCAACCACTTAGAATAGCATTTGGAAATTATATTAAGATTTATATTAAATTGGTGTTTGGAAAAAAACCTTTTGAAATAACAGCAAGAGGAACAATATTAACTTGGACAATTAAAGGCTATAATACTTCCAATTTTGTATTCAACTAAAAATAGGTTCTATTTATAATATTTTAGTGGAAATCACAGTCATCTACCAAGTATTCTTATGTCATCATTTTGTTTCTCACTGTAAAGATCTGTCATGAGAGAGAAGTATCACCAGTCTCTGTGGAGAACTTTACTGTGAACTTGTTATAAAGAAATCTCATATACTTTTGGTCTTTGGAGTGCTTTTTTCTTCTAATGTAGTAGTTCTGCCAACAGCAAAGAAATCTAGCCATCCTGAAAATCAGATGAAAAAAGATTGTAAAGGTCAAAGTACCATGTTTTCTCACCATATTGACACAGCATGTGTGAAGCTGCAGATTCCTGTATTACATTTTTTGAGAAGATTGCTGCAAGAACGGAGAGCAGAAAAAAACCCAAACGAGCAACACCCCTTCACACACACTCTTTCTATTTCCACTTACAAAATTGTAGCAATATAGGCACTTTTCCTCACAAAATTATGAATTTTGAGACTAGAAAACATGTTTTCAGTTGTGAAGTAGCTCCAATTAATGACAATTACTATTTTTCTTTCTTTTTTTCATGCAAATTAATATACTTCATCATGGTGTATTTTGCACAGTTCTTAAGTTTTAAAACCAAACAGAAAATATTTGTAGATAATTCACTTAATACCTGTGCGGGAGCTCACAGACGACACGCGCAGACCAATGTGATCAGGTGTTGACATTTTATTGTGGTACAAGCGTTATTTTATACTATTTTGTGAAACACACTCGCAGAGGGAAAAAACAGTCTATTGGAGGGAGATTAGTTTGTCCACTTTCTATTGGTCACTGCACACAGGGTTTTCTCTCAGGCTTTTCTTTCAGCTCTTTCCCACAGCAAACTTCTGCCGGGACTGTCCCAGCAGCCAGCCATTCACATCATTGTTGACTTTAGGCAGCCACTCACATTTTAGCTTCAGCGTTTTCCAGCAGCGGTTTCTCTCAGCTGGTGTACACAGCATCTTCTTTCTGCAGTAACCCTTTCTGCGCCAATGCTCAGAGTCCATATAGTGCCAAGGGATCTGGGTTGCCCACCAAGCTGCTCTGCAGCAAACGGCCCCCAACAAATACCTGCATCAAAATTGCCACAGTATAAACATGGTTATTTTAAAAATAAAACCTGCTTAAAGAAATCCTCAGGTTCTAGCATTTTGATTACTGCACACACCCTCAGCTAACAGATTACATGATCTGTTGTCACTTGCAGAAACACAAATGCAAATAATATCACCTAAACTGTTTTCATTTGCCAGTTCCATTCTTGTATACTGAAAGACAACTTCCCTAACAACTTCCCCCCATCTGTAAGGTGATTCAGAGAGCTGAGATGTAGTCCATTTTGAACCTCTTTTTGGGCAGTAAGAATGGGACCTGACAAGGAGTGTGGACAGGAGAGCACAACATGGAAGTAGAAGAGCACTTGATCATTTATTACTAGCTTTTTACCCAGCTAGAACAGAGATGTTCCTGTAGAGTTTTCACTTGAAAGTGTGCTTTACTGTCTTTAACTTCATAGCTGATTTTAAAACAAGAAATGTTATTCTTGGGAAGAAGGAAAAGATGGAGTCTGATATCTTTGGTTGTAAATCCTATTGTGAATGTCTCTCTGTGCAGTATGACATTTCGGAAGAGATGGAAGCAGCATTCAGAGCACGTAGACAGGCAATAGATCTGGGCCATACCACCTCAGGTTGGTGGACTCCTGCTGTGGTCCCATTTGGTGCAAATCCTGTTATGAAGTATGACATATAAAATATATATGGGACCTTGTAAAAACATCTACAGAAAATGGAGCAATATATTAAGGTCATATTTTTGAAAGTTAATCGATAGCTTTCAAATGTGATCGCATTACTATAAAAGGAATCAAAGCTTTCTCCTGTGAAAGTTTTGTAAATGTTGACATCTAAACTGAGGATAAGGAAAGAGGGAGGCAGGCATGTGGAAATTTCCTCTTTTTTCTCTCTTTTTAAGGAGAGTAGTATTGTTGTCTTTAGGTAGCTTATTGGAGGAGGCTCCGAGAAAATATGTGAAAACAATGTATGCCTTACTCAACAATCGTTTTTGTGAAAAGAGAGACATTCTATATTCAAATAAACTTGAATCGAATAGCTCGTTTTTAAGGTGCTTTCCTTGGACACAGTTATTTGATTTTGTTAGCTGTAGTACTAATGTTAGTTACATTAGTAACATGAGTATAGTTAATGAAGTTGTATGTCTAAGTCATACAGACAGTTGTCAAAAGTAAAGCTTTTAAGACAAACTGAATGACTTAATTGCTCTTATTCACCAATGAATACATAGATTTATTGTGTATTAGAGTGACACTTCTTTGTCTTGTGAGCAGTAATGGTGGAGCTGCAATAATAATTTCTGTTTGATTGGTATTTTGGTTTCTTCAGTAGCTGTGAAGCATTTTTTATGTTTGTCTGGTTACTTCCTTGGTAGAGGAGCTTGAAGATTCCTGTAGACTAGGAGTCCATCCTTTTATGTTTTGCTTTTCTTCAGCTTTATCAAATGAGATAAGGCTGTTCAGCTTCTTCTCCTTTTCCATTGCTATACAATCAAGTCTCCCAATGCTTAACTCTTTTTCTTAATGTCTACATGCTATACAGCTGTGCTTTGGTTTTTTGTGACCACGAGTATAATGGTAGATGTAGAAGGTGACCTTACAGGTTATTGTAAACTCTGTTGTCAGGACAGCTGCTAAGCCTGCTTTCATTTTCAGTTATGCATGACGATCCAGCTCAGATTAACAACCATCCTTGCTGTTCTAGCAGTAGCCCAAGCTTATCTAGGACATACCAAATAACCACCCTCCCAATGCAAGGGATAGAAGCCTTTCAGATGGCAGTGGTGTAGCTTTACATACCAGAAATTTGTATGCATTGCTTCTCCACTTTACTGAAGGGTTCTCTTTCCAGAACTTCACAGGGCCATCTGGATATGTCAGAGCTGAGTGAGTGAGCTGACCTGATCTGAGTGCCAGAAACATTAGGCTGCAGTGCCCACATTAGTGTTTTTGTGTGCCTGTCCACCCAGTACACCAAACAAGGAATCTTGTGGTTTTACCTGTTAATCTCATCCATGTGTGCTATTTTTGTCTTGATCCTCTGCCTAAATTTGCACTATATTAAATTCATTTTATTGTTCCACATTTTCTTCATTTTTATTCTATATAACTTTTCTTTCTCCCTTTCACTCTTAAAATTTCTGTTAACTTTTCTGTCTCCTTAGTCACTGCTTAGCTAAGCTATGCATTTTTATTTCTTTTCATCTTTTCTCATAAATCAGTCCCCCAGGCCCCAGAACCATTTGTGGTAGTTTCTTTTGAACTGCTCCGATTTGACTGTCTAGAATTGAATGTAGTATTCCAGATAAGTTGCCTTTCTGCAGAAAGGAGGAGGGCCTGTTTCCAATCCTCTTGCTATTTAAAAACTGAGACAGCAGTCCCTTGATGTACACTGAACACTGACCAAAAGTCTACATATTAGGTCTGCTGTAGAATTTTTGTTAGCTCCACTGTGCTGTAAACTACTTTTCCATCTGCTTTTACTTTACAGTAATCTCTGTAAATTATTAGAGTGCATGTAGAACCACAGTTCACTTGGCATAGGATTTCCTTTCCTATGTGCTTGCCAGTCCTTATGGTTAGGTCTGTGAACCAGTGTTTCTCTTTTGGCTCTTAACTCTCTATGATGTATGACACTCAATATCCTCTTTGTCTTGATTCACATATACCTTTATTTTTTTTAGCTAAATTTAATTCATGCAGGCTTTTGCACATTTTGATTTATCTGTTTTTCTCTGGTGTTTTCTGTAATTCTCATGTGCTATATGACTCTTGATCCCTGGTGTATTTGCAGCCTAACCAGTGTTATGTGAGAAGGTCTGTGATGAAAGAACTGCCCCAGATTTTGAAACAATCTGATTTTTGGTTTCTTTATTCAAGCACTAAAACAGTTTGTTGTCACTGCTTCTGTTTAACTTTGTCAGTACCTTTGAGGTGTAGCTACTGTAATATTGGTTTTTTCTCACCGTACACCTATGTGTTAATTCACTCTCACGAGTTGCAGATTTACAAGTATTAGCAACAGTCTTAATGCTTTTCATCACTTATTCTGATAAGTGTCAGTGTAACAAGCCCTTTATATTATACTGTGATGGCAGGAAGAATTTTCCAGTGCATCTGTTCCCAGGTGCACATCCTCCCCTCCTCTCTGCCCTGTATCTGAAAGTGTAAACTGCAGATGAATGTATTATTACATCTTCATTTACTGCACTGTAAGGAAATAACTGTTATCTTCAAAGCTTAGTTGCAACTTTGTATGTTTTGTATTGCAGCCAAATAAAGACAACTGGCTTTGTGTGAGGACTAGAAGGAGCTATTTTTTCTAGAGGGCTTCTGGCCTATTCTTTTTTACCTTTTTTATTGTCATTTGGCAAGCTGAGGTCTTCTTTGCTCTCATTATGCCTTCTGATTTGGAGCTTCTTGAGTTTTACTTGGTGGTGGTGTGATTTATAGCAATTTAGATTATTCAAATATGACCCACTATGCTGATGCTATTTTCTCACAGGCTTTGCAAGTGATGAGCATTAACTAGTGCTTTGTATTACTCTAACAAATATACTTAGCTTGCTTCTGGAAATCCCGAATAACAAGTGACATAAATTTATAGATCCAAAAGTGAAGGAAAGATTATAAGGGTGAGCTCAAACAGCCAATTTGTTTCATCTTCTAAGTTATCGATATGGATATATCTTAAAAAAAAATGTTAGTGCAGTCATTTGAATCAGATGAACTGTTACTTTCTGATTACTTTAAACTCTCTCTTCAGATCCTGGCATGGCGACATAAAATATTTCTTTAAAAAAAATAGAAAACTAGCTGCTTTAGAACTAATATCACTAAGCTTTGGGAAACATATAAGCATATTTTGCTTTGATCTTTCTAAGGATATGAAGTCTTTGTGATTATGTTTTTTGTGTGATTATATTTTGTATGCATCTTTTAGTTTTTCTTCCCATGATAATTTCCAAATCTGTTATCCAGTTGCAAGAAAATGTTTCAAAACCAGGTTAANTTGCAAGAAAATGTTTCAAAAACAGGTTAATCATACACAATTTATTCAAACAAGTGAGTACTCCATTGCCTAATAATGTCATACAGCTATTTCATTATAATGTTGCTTTTCTACTGCATGGGTATCAGGGTTAGCTTAAAAACCATTCTCTCTTGTCACAGAAGGTACCAAGTAGTGTCAAGTATATTGCAAGGAAGTTTAAGCATACTGCAAGTTCCTTCCTTGATCATTGCCTTGCACCCTTAGCACCACTTACCTTGCAAGTAGAAGAAAGATGGCTGTGGGAAAACCTTCAGAGGGTGTGTCTATAGTTAATAAAAAAAGAAGGATCTGATGTTCTACAGCATTGTTATTTAGTTCGCTGGATCATTCTTGAACCATTCCACCTAACCCTCTCTATGGCAAAGGCTATAGGTGGTATGTGGAGACCTTTCCCAACAGATGGCAGATGAAGCACCCCCAAATTGTGTGCACTATACCTTGTCCAATCTTCCATCTCTTTCAAAAGGCTTTGTAGTCTCAAAAACTGTTCCCTGCCTACATACACTCTCCTACTACCTACTAGAACATACATAAGCACTTTTGAGTTTATGTTGTAAAATTTCTTTCTGCTATGTTGCAATGCAGTCTTCGCTTTAGACACTGTGAACTTTTGAAGCCACAAAAAACTTAATTATGTCTTATAGCACATGAGAATAATATTGCTCAAAAGCCGTACTAAAAGTCCAAAAGAACAGTAAGTAGTGCTGGGTGCTTTGTTGTAGCATTTTGAAGATGCTACAATAAAGCCCTGAATCCAGCTCTTGCACAGACTTTCATCTCCAAAAAGCTCATTTATCTGGGATATTCTGTGAGAAGAGATGAATGGGTTAATGTGTTTTACTCATGCCTGAGAGTATGCAATCTTTTCAGCTGGAAACTCCCAGTGCTCCACAGCAGATAATGGAATTTTAGATTGTTTCACAAAAGGTTCTGGTGTTTGCAGGAGAAAGTACTTGAAGTATGCTGTATTTTGTGGGAATCCAGACTGCACCTTTGTCTCATTGTCCAAGGGAGTATAGAATGATGACGGCAGTAGAGAGGATATTGAGATAGCAGCTTCATCAAAAGAAACAGTATGTTCATTTTGCTTGCATTCATGTAGTTTCTGGATGTGATCCATAGATGAGGACTGCTGCTCTGGGATATACAGGCTTCCTCCCAGACCGTTCAGACTTTTGAGTTCCCTGTTTTTCAAGACAGACAAAAGAAAATAATAATGATTATTTTTCTTTGTAAAAAATGGGAAGAAGCCCTTATGCACATGTTTTAAACCTGTGTTTTATGACACCAAAGGCCAGTGCACGTGCAAGCAGTTTGGCTACATTTGTTGAATAAGCTGGCACACAGCTAATGAATTTTACCTAGAACATAAAATAGCCATATGTTACAGACTGCTACATGACATAAATCACAAATGACATTTCAGAACCCTCTGTTATATTTAATTAGATATTATTCAGGCTCTCTTCTGTCACTACAATGGCAAGATTCCAAATTGGTGGATTCTTTAAGTATAATACATTTTTAGAGAATCCACTGTAACTTCATTGAATTGCTGATAGATAATAGAGTCTATTAGAAAGCATGCAGAGTTGATTAATAGTGTCTGATAAGTAACTTTTACTTGTTATCAAGCTGGAAATTGATTGCAGATCCTGCTTACCAGTCTAGTCACATCGAAAGGCTCTTGAGTAGCATCATATGGGAGTAGGGTTTTGTAAGAGGATGCTTGCTTGGATGTGCTCAGGATTGCTCTTCAGCGAAGACAGAATTGAATATTAAGCAGAAATCGAGAAAGCGTTGTGTATCATGTAGTTTAAAAGACCTAACTTTCCTATTATACTTAAAGGAAGCTTTCTGACGCAAAGAACAGCAGAAGCACATCAGTTCTTGTACTGCAATGTAATTTATTCTCAGAAGACTTGGCATTAATTGAATTCTTTGCTTTCTATACAAGGTAAATAGTTTACTTTTATGCTGCTTCCTCATGATTGTCTGCTTTTGGGGTGGGAAGGGATACCAAGGAAAAAGAAAAGGACAAGTCCGTTGCTACAATGAGCAGAGTACTACTGACCTGATGAAAGCATTTTAGCTGTGAAAGTCAGGCTGAGTGATTATGAGCATTGCGCTTCAGACAGAGCTTAATAAATGTAATGGAGAGGCTGTTTACATGGCAAGTAATTTTTTCTGTGCTGAACAAAGGATTTTCAAATCTAAATATTTTAATACTGACCTTAATACTGAAATTTGAGATGGATTTAAACTAAGCTAGGCCCTTCTGTGGCTAAGAAGTATTTCTTTTTGAAACCAGAAGATCAGTAGACAATACATAATAATTTGATTTCTGAAGAGAGCACCTGTAAAAAAATGCATTGCTGTGGTTCAGACACCATGGCTTCAGGTAGGCTATAATATTTGTATCACTGATTTCATATGGAATGCAGTTCAGCTGCATAAGTACTAATAAATTATTATTTCTAATTTAACACAATAGATATAAATAATATGCATTGTTGGTAGCACAAGATCCTCCTGTGCAGTGAAGTCATTATATATAACAGCAAAGTGCATTGCTGAAAGGACCTGCTTTGGTTTCTGGTCTGATTTCTGTTAGCAAACATGGAGTGTACATTAATGTATCTTTTTGAACTGGATGAAACTTACACTGTTATACACCATCCATGTATTTTGGTCTGTAAGTGCCAAAGCATTTCCTGCTCATTGCATGCCTTTCCCACATATCTTTCTTACTACTATGATTATGTTTAGCTAGCCAGCTTTAAGTGCTGTGCAATAGTACAGCCTTTATAGAAAAGAAGTAAAAGACTTTTTTTATTTATTTAAGGAATGCTAATCTATTTAACCATCATTTTATGTCATTTTACTTGAGATGCTTGCTGCATTAAGGAATGTCAGCAGTTTGGATGTGCGTTTGCTTTTAATGAAGAGGTATTTTGCAAACACACTATTCCCAGGGTACAGGAGTACTACTTACTTCTCTGAATCACAGTGGCAAATCAGCAAATATTTATATCACGTGAAAATTCAAAATACCGTATGTTGGAGCAGAGGAGTGAACTTTTGTGTAGTGCCTCTGTGAACAGGTATGTAGGCATTCAGCTCCACATTCTGAAAATGATTCCTGACCTGTGACCCAGATTAGATAGGAACATAATCACCCCCATGTAACGTGAATAACCATCTGAGGTGCATTTTTTTAGGATGACTAATATCTCAATTTAAATGCCAGAGCAAGTGACTAAAATTAAGTAACATAAAGCCTTAAGAAACAGAAGTATAAAGGAGACTGAAAATAGGTATGGAAGAAATGTTCCTTCATTTTATAGTTACTTGATCTCAACCCGTCTTCAGGAGATGGAAGAAAATACCTGTAACACTCACTTTTTTTCTCTCTGTTTATGTTCCATAACCCTTCCCATGCTCTTCATGTTGTTCAGGAGCTGGTGCTTGTAGTGCCACAGTATATTGCTTCTCTAATCTTCACAGTGAGAACCAGTGACAATTCAAAGCAAACATTTTCTCTTTACTCAGAAATCTTTTGTTTGTACAGGCAGGATCAACCTCACAATTTGTGTTGTGATGCAATTAGTATCTGTACAGTTGTAAGTAAATTGATACAATTTTATGAACAGGATGTTTTGTGGCAAGGATTCTTCTCTTTCTTGTAGTTCAGGGTGGACCCAGTCAGTGAAGCAGCTCTACACTAGTAAGCATCCTTGAAACATTTCTTTTTTTTCTGTTGGTTATAGTGGTAATGACTTCCTTTGTCCTATACTAGTTAATAATGAATGCTATATAATAAAAGGTTCTCTGGTTTTGATATTTCAATGTTTCATAAAGGTTTTTGAATTGTGTGCTTATACAGAAGATGCAGACCTTAAAACTATATATATACACCAACAATCATGTTTATTCTAATCACTTTTGTCCAAAACATTTCATTAAATAAATAATAACTTGATAAGCTTTTTCAGTTTTTTGATGGGAGACACTGCCAATGTGTTATCTGATGTAATACACCATGACAATCACAGTGACCTTAATGAATTACGGTACATAACTGTAATTTGTCATACACTGAGGCAAGAAACACATAAAATAGTCTTCAAATATGACATGTCTTGAGATACAAACTCTAAGGCAAATTGATTCAGAAGCCAACCTTTTTTGCTACCCACAAAGTTTTCCTCATGTTACCACACTGCCTCCTGACCATCATACTCTGGTTGAGGTCATGTTTTCTGTATATCTTCTGCTATTTGAATGTGTCTCACACAGTGTTCAGTGTAGCAGTTTGTGCCCTTTTTCTCCTTTATGAAAAAGGAAAGGATGGACAGACTTCCTGCACAGGTTGCCCTTTAAAAGGCTCTAATAGCTGTGCTTTTGAGTCTGGTTGTAGCTGTCATTCTCTAAACAGTAGCAGTTTCCATCCGCCTAATAGAGCTGTGGATTTTGGCAGCTATTTTTTCCTGGAGGTGTTCTTTACAGCTGAAGCTGTTGCTGCTTTTGGCAATGCTCAGTTATGATAGAGTAGCTGGCATACTTTGAATGGTAGGCCTTAATCCTGAGGATTGGGTTGACAGAAACTTTGGGCAGTTCAGCATGGGAAGTGTGTATTTTCATGCCTGAGGCAGACTAACTGTGCATTGGTAGAGGCTGGGAACTGACTGACTTGAGCTGCAACCCTGCTGAAGAGTGTGTTACAGAGGTTACAGCAGACACAAAGCTGAACGGAAGCCACCGTACATGTTGATGATAAATTAGGCAAACCACATAGTGGGCTATATTAGGAGGTGTATGGCTGGCAGACTGAGCACTGTCCACTGCTACTGCAAGTATGTGTTTATTCTGGGTTCCCTCAGTGTAAGATGGACATTCAGGAAGTGGAGTGAGGGCAGTAGAAAGCTACCAGGATAACTAACAGAAATGACAAAACTGAAGTCTTCTCAGTAGTGACACTAGTAACAAGGGATAATGGCCACCAAAAAAATGCAAGGCATTTTTGATAGAAGACAATGCAGCATTAAAACAGTTTCCCCAGAGAACTTTTAGAATCCATTGATAGAGATTTTCAAGACTGCTAGACAAGACAAGGTTATCTGATCCAATGTTGGTGATTAATCCCCCGCTTCAAATGTTAGTAAATGATCCACAGGTTTTTCTCCAGAAGCATGTCTGGATTTGAGTTGAGCTCTCTCAAGGTGCTAAAGAAGCTCTGCCTCTTGTGCTGTTGTTGATTTCCCTTCTCAGTAGGCCAGCACATAGCAGAGATCTGCCTGGTTCTAAGACTGGGATTGCATGTTACATGCCTTAGAGATGAGCACGTGAAAGATTAGTTCAGGGAGTTTGCCTTTTCTGCAAATATCTATATATCAAATATGTATCTATACTGTATTATTTAATCCAGGCTTAATCTGACAAGGTTACTGATGTGCAGCTGTTAAATCCACAGTCAGATTCTGGTCTCATCTGGGATATATCAGATTCCAGATGTGCTGAGGGAAGAAACTTCATCTGCAATTTATTACTTTTCAGCTGAGACCAGTGTCAAAATGGACTGAGTCCTTTTCTCAATCATCTTAAATTGTTTGACTCTAGCCACACACTGGAAACTGCTATGTGAGGCCAGTTCTGGCAGTCACTGCGTTTCATGGAGCTGTGTTTCATGGAGCAGATAGATGAACACTCATACAGGCTGAAAGTCATCTCAGTGGAGGGGCAGTAAGGAGTACACTAAGCCAGGTACATCCTTCCTGAAACTGGGATTTGGCTGTGTGAGGTCATCTTTGCTGTGCTCTATTTGACCAAATCACTAAGCTAATTTGTTTGATTTCTCACCCTGAACGACGAGAGAAGATGATGTGAGAAGATGTTTCTGTGATGGCAGAGATGTCCTACAGCTTGCATCGGTCTCAGTTGTGATGTGGCAGCGAACACTACCAGTTCCTCCTAAGAGAGGCTACCCATGAGCTAAGCTGAGGAAAAGCAAAGATACCATTGAACTGCGCTTGGCAAAAAATGCTTTTTTACAGCTGAGAATAGGACAGGAGCCGCAATTCTCACCCTCAGATGAATTTTCCAGATATAGGCAGCAAGTTCAGTTGTAGCCTGTTGGAGCCCAAGTGCATGGCTGTTCCTTCCCTTCATAAGGGAGAAGGAATGAACAGAGCAGAGATGGGCTCCCAGCTGTGTTGTGAAACAGTTTAACATAGCAGCTGTTTTTTCCTCTGTGACTGTGAGCCTGGCTGGCAGGCACTATACCCTGTGCATTAGCATTGTTAGGGTGTAAGCTTAAAGTGTTACAAGCCGAAAGTATTGTGCAGGCTAAAGGCATGGCTACTGAAATATTTTATACAAAGCAGAACAGTTCTAATAGAGAAGATTTGAAGTTTGCTTATTCCCCAGTCCTATCAAGACAGAAAGAAGATACAGTTGCAAACTAACTCAGGCTGAGGATGGTCTGACTGTAGCTCTTTGATGTGATTAAATGCTCTGAACATTGGATTGAAGCAAGAAATAAAGTTGCATCTTCTGCAGCTTTATGGAGATACCCATCCATTTCATTGTTTCTTCCAACAAGGAAATAAAAGAAACATATAATTTTTTTTTCTATGAAATAAAACATATCATTTAAGGTCAAATGGAAAATTTTGTTTTATGCAGAAGGAGTTGTTGGCTTTTGATGTGCAGGAAGAAAGGGTTTGTGTTTTGGCTTTGTGCAAGCCAGTACTTTTTTACAGTTTTCAGTTTGACAACTCATTTTCTTCTAACGAGAAGAGCTTACTAAGAAAGGAACAGAAATTATAGGGATATAATAGCCTGTGTTAAAAGAAATTGACTGAACTTGACCCATAGAATTGTATTCTGTGTCTGCCTCTGTAATGGAGTTTCCCAGCAAGACACTCTGGGCGCTTTTTGGGTAAATGTGTACTCAATTTTGGGAAGTCTTGTTTGAGACCTTGAGTTCTAATTCATAGCAAATACATATAATTTATTCTAGAACATAGAATACGTATTGTATATTATACATTATTTGTATTGTATCTAATTTATAATATAAAATAACAAATAATATAGCATGGGCATCACACTGGCATTTCTTTTCATACTAGTTTCTTCTTTGTAAGCAAATGTGAGCCACTTGAATTGTATTGAAATATTTAGATATTTTACCCATCTCACACTTGAACTTTTAGAATTCTTCTATTCATATTTGTTCACATTAACTGAGCTAGCTTTAAAAGAGAAAAAAACATCAGTGATTTAATAATGGATGAGTTATGTGTTGTTTTCAAAAAGAATCATAATGACATATACTCTCTACAGTCAGCATTGGTTGAGTAGGAGGAGCTCACATGGTAGACTTACACATAGTTAGAGCAAAAAACATAATTGATGGAGGTTTCATGCCACATTTGAAAGCATGATCTAAATTTGTTTGTCTTTAATTTCTTACAGGCTGTTTCCAGCTATGTAATGTTTTTCGGACCCATGAGATGGAAATTGAGCAGTGCCTGCTGGAATCCCTCCCTCTCGGCCAGCGGCAGCGGCTGGTGAAGCGGATGCGCTGTGACCAAATAAAGGCATATTATGAACGAGAAAAAGCCTTCCAGAAGCGGGAGGGCTATGTGAAAAAACTGAAACATGGAAAGAATCATCGAGTTCGTTTTAATCTCGCTGATATGATACAGGATGCAATCATACGTCATGATGATAAAGAAGGTATGTAGTAATGCTGAACTATTTTTTTTTCCTTTTATACAGTAAAAGTTTTGAGACAAAAAACTTCCTTGTTCTGCTCACCTGTCTTTAGGTATAAGTATAAACTAATATATTTAAAAACAAGTAGGGACAATTATTCTGTGATTATGTGTGGCTTCTTATATACATACCTACATGATCCATAGAATTTAACACAAGTTACTTTGAAAATTAGGTTCTCGTTTTTAGCAAAAATCTGCAGTAATGGATGCTGGTGTTAGTGACACTGGCCTGTCTAGAACAAGGAGGTGGTGTTGACCCATAGTCTATTTGTGAAAAGATGTTTATGTCTTTTTGAAATATGTAGCCACACTTTAGGGGTTCTCTTTTTAGTTTCCTGGCATTGCTTGAATACCTGGTCTAGCTGAGAGTAACGTGAGGAATTTGTAATTTACCCCTCAGAAGTGAACCAATCCTTACAGTAAGGATCTCCCAAGTTTTAGAAGTCTTCAGAAATCCCCAAACTGTTGTGTGGGAGGGTTATAAGAAAAGAACCGCTGCAATGTTGTTAGCAATCCCTTTGCAAACAGATTTTATGGCAATTCTTTGTAATGACGTTGCACAAAACTACCCAAATAAAGGAGGCTCTGAAATAGTGACACGTCATGCAAATGAGCTGACAAGTTTCTCCTATTTCTTATCAGTTTGATTAGGTATGAATCACAGAATATGCCAGGTTGGAAGGGACCCACGGGGATCATTGAGTCCAGCTGCTGGCCCTGTACGGGACCATACCCAAGAGTCACACCATGTGCCTGAGAGTATTGTCCAAATTCTTCTTGAACTGTGTCAGGCTTTGAGCTGTGACCACTTCCCAGGGAAGCCTGTTCCAGTGCCCAACCACTCTCTGGGTGAAGAACCTCTTTCTAATATCCAACCTAAACCTCTCCTGATACAACTTCAGGCCATTCCCTTGGGTCATGTCATGTTCACCACAGAGAGGAGATCAGTGCCTGTCCCATAACTAGGTGCTTCCTCCATTCTTTAAATTGAATCACTTTCTGAGTCTTGTTGACTGTAGTACTCCTCTGAGACTGTTAAGTAGAATCCTGTTTGTTGATGAATCCTGGAGAAGTTTTACTTGTTTTAGGGTCTGATTGTAAAAAATCTATGTCACTCAGACATACTGATTAAGTAGAAAATGTGGGTGCTTTGTGTGAACCTCATGGAAAAGCAACAAACCCAGGAAAAATTGTAGTGAGTGATTAAAAAGGAGGAGATGAAGAACTATGAGAATGATACAACAATGCTCATATCTGAACAGGTGAATGTAACTTTCAGCGAGAAAGAACACTCATTTGATAGGCATAAAAGACAACTAAAGAGGGATGTTTTGCAGTTCTAGGAGGAAAATGCAAAAAACCGTAGTATAGAAAGTGGGAAGAGGACAGACACAACAGTAGGACAGAAGTAGCTTCCCAAGTGAAGTTCAGGGGCTCATTTCTTCTAGAGTACCATAAACTATATGGACTGGACAGCACATTTTGAAATGATGAGCATTAGCCTGGATTGATAGGTGAGATAAATTGGTGACCATGCATATATGTAAAGATGAATTTATAATGTGGCTAGTGCAGAGACATTTCGCACCTGAGTCTGATCAGAATTTAACTCTTAATGAATTTGTTGTCTTTGTTATAAATGAAAACTGTAATATACCTGCTCCAAAATTCCTATAACAGCTGTTACTGTGCACAAAATGCATTGCTGATATTACGTGCTAATAATAAGTATTGTCATTAGTTTGCATTAATATTAATTTTAGAATGGGCTTTTAGAAATTTTTAGCAGTGACCTGCTTTGTCTCAAATTTAGAAGTCAAATACATGCTCATTCTATTTTTCATGAAGTTAAAAACTAGTGAAATGGTTTTTTTGCTCTTTTTGGAGACATTTAAAAGGATTAATTATATTTTTACGTGTTATTCCTGTTATTTAGTATTTCACCCAGGGAGATGGAAGGGGAATTCTCCTTTTCTTTCTCCTTGCAGTGTCCTGCAATTTCTCTCGTTTAAATCAATATATTTTTAGTGCATTTGGTGGGCCACATTCATCCACAGTACCAATCGTGAACATTTTGAGAGATTTGCAACTGTCATTGTCAGTGACGTATAGAAGCAGAAGCTGATGCATAAGTGAATGCACTGTTTTCTGACACTGATTTTGTACATCTCTACTGCTGGCAAGGGAATACTTGTAGTTCATTTTCCTTCCTTCTGTGAGATATTAAATCCCTAATAATAACAGACAGCAGGACGTCTGTTGTGCTGGTATTAGTCATGTAATTGTACTGCAAACTGAAGATGTAGCCAAGCAGGCTTCTGCATCCCATTCCTTCCCACTGTGAAATAGGCATGCTTGCACCTAGACGTGGCATAAGTGGACTCAGATCTTCCTTGATATGCGTACTCTGTTATTTGCTGAGCCTGCACATCAGCTGAGACTCATCTACAAACAGTTAGGAAGCGAACTGAGCAATCAGGAAGTAAACTGAGTGAATCTCAGCTGGTTTCTGCTTCAAATACAAGCTTGTAGTATTTTGGCCTCTTGAGAATAGGGGATATGCATCCTTCCTAAAGCAATGATGGAGTTCTTGGCGCTAACAACAGTGGGAAACAGTGGCTGCTTTGAAAGAGATGATTTTTTGAACGTCAACTGATAAGCTTGCTATAATTAAAACAGTAGCTAAAAGTGTATGTGACAGTCCTGTACCTGAAATCTAACACCCAGGGGAAACTAAAGCCAGGGCTTTCTATCATCTTTTGGTGTAATCTGTAACCCTCCCCTTTCAGTCATCTTGTAGTATTTCTCAAAATACAGAGCGGTTAGAAATTATTTATATGTAGTGTCTTTTGTTTTAAAAACTCTTAAGTTGTAGTATAGCGATGATACATACCATAAGATCTGCCGTGCTGGCAGGTCATGGGAGGTCAGGGTAGAAAGTTCAGAGAGCCATCAAACTCTTGAGACAAAAGAGGTACTCCTGTGAAAATCAGTATTACAAAAGGGAAATGCAGATTTCCTAAACCTATTTAAAGCCCATTTCATCTTTCTGATGGGCGATATGCTGATTCTGTGGCAGCGTTGTGATTCTAAATAGCAGCAATACCAGAGTGAGTGAGTGTTAGCATAATGCTGCTTCTGCAATAATGATTCTTGGTCCTTTCCAAGTTGACCCTGACTCACTGCTTTACTCAGCCCTCGTCAACTCTGACAGAGCTTCTTCCTAACCCCAGCAGTAGGATGCTGGGGTGCAATGGCTGGGGACAGCCTTATCTCGCTTCTCTCACCAGGGGATACCTGGGGAAGGTGATTTAAAAAGCAGAACATACCAATATCCTACGTATGGTGCAGTGTTTACTGCTGGGGAAGGCCTCTCAGGACTGGGTCCTAACCCCAGCAGATTGACTGTGGAGCAGTTGCCTAGTGCAGGGAAAAAAACTGGGATCCTGTCTTGCTTCCCCTCCCATGATGCCAATATCTCTAGCTGTTTGAAAGATGTAATATTATTGTGAGATTGGTTCCATCATGATATTTGAAGGGTGTTGGAATAATCAATATAACGGAAGGTTATAGTATTATTAGTTAATTTAATGAGGACTGCATAATGCACAATGTTATGATAAATTTCAGTTGCATTAATTAACAGGGTGTGTAAGTGAGCATAAAGGTAGGGCTGGTGCTGAACTGTAATTTGCATCTTAACAACTTTGGGCTATAAAAAGGGCTCAGGGGAAGAGAGAACAAAATCTATTCAAAAGAAGGATGTATCTTTAAGATATCAAGAGAGCTGACCATTAGCTTTCAATAGTTAGGAGAATATGTCAAAGATAATGTAATGATCATTCCTATTCACAGAAAGAAGAATAAAAATCTTTTGAAAAAGAAAATTGAGGTTGAAACTGAGCTGAAGTAAACTAGATTTTTTATTATTTCGTTGTATTGTTTCCAAATCTACCAACTGACTTGTTATTTTTGCATCTTACTACGTTAGTCTTGCTTATGCTTTACTGTCGTTTTTCTAGTACAAACAGCTTGGTTGGTTACACACAGGATGTTCTGGAAAACAGTGTGTTGCAGTGACTGTGTCTGGCAAACATACCAGGGCAAACTTACTGATTTTCAAAGATGAGATTTAACAGTTGCCAGTGTCTTTTTAAAAAGCTGGAAGAAACAGGACATGGGCAATAGTGACAGATTTGTGAATGTAAGGCTCTATTATGTGAAACCTGTTGTCAGGCAGCAGGGAGAAAGGGACTGAGGAATGAAGACTGCTGAGAGTGTGTAACATAGACTCTTCGTTACAAACACTTTTATAATTAAGAAGAATGGAAATACATTCAGGTAGCCCGTCTCCTGTTGGGATTCTGATTTTCAGCCTATCTTTTTAGATGTTCAGTGATACCTCTTCTTCTCAAACTGACTGCGGGCAGCTGTTCTGATTTTTGCCTATTGCAGATTCTGGGATGAGTGTTCAGAAAGCAAGGCTCTGAGCATCACAATGACTTCTTTTTAAAATTCATCAAAGCCTTGGATGAGGATTGCTTTTTTTGTATCAGTAGTTCAGAGGTATCTTTGCTATTAAAGAAAGCTGAAAGATAAAAGAATATGTTTACTAAAGACAGAAAATTGCAGTAACAGAAGAGATTTAGAGGAAGACAAAGTTGTAAGCCACATTATTCTGTTTAATATTTAGGAAAGAGATGTAAAACAGGTGAAGCATTAAATCTCTCAAGTTGGGCCTTTATCATTAAGATGGAGTTCCCTTAAATTAGGAGAAAAAATCCATCCTAAAGTAAGGAAAAGTGACTCTAGAAAAGAGAAGGATCTTTGTGTGAAATTTCAGATTAATTCTCTGTGCCATCCCAAACTATAATGACCAACTCCTGTTTGCTTCCACCTTTAAAAATCTTAAAAATCATGAGTAATATTTAATATCACTTTCTTTTATTCTCTTCCCAAAGAGAATGCTAATTCATTTAGCATTTCTCTTGTACCCCGTTGCAGCTACAGCCTTCTGAAGAGGCAGGACTAAAAAAATAATGAATAATAATAATAAATAATGAGAAATAATAAATGCATGGGATATTTTTCATATATATATATATATATACTTGCTGTACATGTGTTACAACGAGAGCATAAAGGCCAGAAATATAAACATGGTTGATGAATCAGGATTTGTTTGTGTAATCTGAGTAGCTTTTCCCAGTTCTTAATACACTCTTGATTTTGCAGTCTTTGGGAAACCTCACTTTTATCAGTCATTTCAACCCTGAGAAGGATAAAATGGCAAATAGTGGTAGTGTGTTTAGTATGCACATGTAAACCTCATGACAAACAAAAACTCCCAAATTAAAAAAAAAAATAAATCTTGAGTCAAAACCCATATTAATAAGAATTGAGATAAATGACACCAATTAGTAAGGTGCTGTATAGTTACATCATGAAGAAGGAAAAAAATTCATTTTAATCTTAGTCTGAGGAATTTAAAACACAGCATGGTCAAGAAAATTCAAAACAGAGCTACAGGACAGCTAAAATGTATTTGAGGGATTACATATTCTGTATTTCTTTATTTTAGCATGCTCAGTCCTTTTTAAAATTTAAGCCAAAAATACGTATCTCAGATTTTATAGTGCTTTGTTTCAGGATTGTGTTAGCATTATTTAATATATTTTAATTTCAGATTACTTTTTACTCTCACTCTAAGTGTCATTAAAACCTATTTTTTTTCTACTGGGAAAGTGTATGAGATTCATTATGCATATAATAATAGGGAGGCCTCTCCATACAGGGCTATTTTGGATTTTACAGCTAGAGTCCTTTGAATCAAAGGAGAAAACTGTCCATTAGACAGTAATCTAAAAGTGGCTATTGGCAAATGTTGATTTACTAGGAACTATTGTACAAGAAATCACAGTACACATGTATGATAATTTATACAATTTAATATTTATTGTCCAGTCCTTCAGGGACATGAGCACTAGGCACTGAATAGTGAAGTCAAGNTTGAAAAGATTTCTCTAGCTAGTTTTTTTGTCTCGGCTCTTGGGGCTCAGTTTTTAAAAGCACAAGATTCACTTTTTTTTTTTCTCCTGGCATAGGGGAGACGAATATGGGATAATCATAAAGTCACCCCAAGACACATACGAAATTAATGCAGTGCACAAAAATTTTGCTGAATTAGGGCTTTTGAAAAGAAAGTATATACTGTAAATTAATACGTTCACAAGACAGATTAATGCTTTCTGGACTGGGAACTCTTGTCTGTAACTTTGGAAGACACTAACACAGCTGACTGTCCAACATGCTGCTAGTGATTTAATCAGCCGTGTGTATAGGAAAATGTAGCATGAAATAACTGTCTCAATCTACCCATTGATGAAGAAGCCATTTCAAAAGGCCCAGAAGATAGAGACACATTTCAAACCAGGATAAGGCTTCAGTCCTGTAAGGTTCAGCATGATGGTTAACTTTGGCTTCGTGTGTGCTGAATTCAGCAACACGAGGCATCTTTTTGTTATGAGGCAGGGAAACATAATGCCTTTAGTCATTGGGTAACAGATGTTAAGTAATTAAAGCAGCCCATTTCAAAAGCAATCATAAAATCACAGGGAGATGAAATTTGAATACATTTGAGTTCCTACAGAATTCCATATGTGCTTTTTGTCCATGTGTTTACATTTTTAGTATTTTGGTAAAGCTGGTATGAGAACTTGATGTTAAACTATTTCTTGTTGATAAAAATATGTATGATTCCTAATATACCACACTCACTTAACTGGAAAAAGTAAAACTCACAGAAGAAGGTATGACATATCAAAAAAATGAATGATGTGCTCTAGGGTGTAGATTTTATCTAGCTCTTTTGTACTCGCTGTGTACTCCCACAGGAGCGCCTCTGCTCCATGGCCACTTTTCGCTTAGCCCTGAAATCTCCCTGGTTTGTTTCAGCTGCAATTTTTGTCTGTGTACATGCCTAGAACTACCTTGGTTTGAGCAGCTGTCCTCTGCCTGTTACAAGTAGGGAATTAAAGACAAAGCATGCCTCTGTTTTGGGTCCCTCTGACTAGGGCAAGTTGGTATGTAAATTGTTCATGACTTTGCATGATCAGAGTATAATTCAAAAGACTTTCATGAACTAAAATGTCAAGACAAAATATTTTAAAGGCCATTACCAAAAACAAGAATCTAGCTTTTTAAGAGTGTAATCTGTTCTGAACAGATAACCTTGATAGACACATGTCTATTCTATTTTTTTTTCATTTTAAACCTATTAAACTCATTTATATTTCCAAGTTGATGATTTTCTCCATAAGACCTTCCTTTACATTTAATAATAAGTTTTCTACTTGAACTTGCACTGGCACCCAGGAGCACCAAGAAACACAAAGACTAATCACTCACAAATTCACTGTCATACCACTAAAGGGTTCTTAAGCTTTTAGCAACTGACAAATTGACACCTGGCATTCTGCTAGTCATTTCAAAGGAGATCCACAGTGGGATGCAAGGCTATAAATTGTCAGCAATCGGACACCTATTGTCTCAATGAAAAGTGGCATCCACTGAGTAGCAGGTACTGCTGACATTCCTTGGATAGTTTTGCAAGTCACACTGGTTGAAAAGAAATATTGTGGTAATGGCAGAAGACCTTAGTCTATACATGTGAAATAAAAAGAGAGCAGGAAGAGAATATTCTGTTTCTTCTCCAGTATAATTACTGTACTTCAGGTTGATTTCCAATCATATTTCAGTACAAAGGGGAAATTTTCTGTATCCATCTTTCAATATCAGTTATTTTAAAATGTTTTAATTTCAATCACAGATTACTCTGTGATAGAAATTAAGCTGGGAAACTGCAGAAACCAGTAGAGTATAACCTTTTCTGTTTTTTTTTCCTTTTTATTTTTTTTAATGATCAAACCTTTAAAGCAGTAATATGGTTATTTACAAAAAATCAGCAGTACTTTTAGTAATTCCTTAAAAATGTTTTCATTTTTTCAATTCAACTTTGTAAGTCTTTCTCCTTCAGGATATACTCTTAAATTGCTACATTGGAGGAATAAAATAAACCAAAATGGAATACCTAAGTATAAGACTGGGAAAAGACCTTATTTTGGGATCTTGCAACATATGGACTTCATTTTATGATTATCATATTAAGTGCCAGATTGAAAAGAACTTTTGTTCAGAATTTCTGGAAAGTGGGGTTCATTTGGAGGCTTTGTGAAGTGAGAAAAGTAGGTGGAGTAACTTTCTTTAGAAGCATTGAAGACAGAACTAAATGAATATGATCAGAGCCACTAAATGCATCAAGTTTTTTTTTTTTTTAGTTGCTAAGTCCTGTCTCTTTAGGCTTTTTTTGTTATTATGTTCTTTTTTTAATGAAGACAAGTGCCGGATTCTTGACCTGCGAGGGAGCAACCCTGGTTGTATGTTTAGACTGGGGAATGAGGGGCTGAAGACCAGCCCTATGGAAAGGGACCTGGTTGATGGGAAGTTGAATATGAGTCAGCAGTGCCCTGGCAGCCAGGAGGGCCAACTCTGTCCTGGAGGCATCAGGCAAAGCATCACCAGCTGGTCAAGGGAGGAGATTGTCCCACTCTGCTCTGCACTGGTGCAACCTCACCTTGAATACTGTGTGTAGTTTTGGTCACTGCAATATAAAAAAGCCATTAAGCTATCAGAGAGTGTCCAGAGGACAGCCACAAGGATGATGCAGGGTCTGAAGGGGAAGCTGTGTGAGTAGCCGCTGAGGTTCAGCCTGGAGAGGAGGAAACTGAGGAGGGACCTCACTGAAGTTACAACTTCCTTGTGAGGGGAGGAGGAGGGGCTGGCACTGATTTCACTCTTGTGAGCAGTGACAGAAATCAAGGAAATGGCATGAAGTTGAGTCAGGGGAGGTTTAGGTTAGACAGCAGGAATAGGCTGTTCACCCAGAGGGTGGTTGGGCACTTGAACAGGCTCTCCAGGGAAGTGGTCATAGCTCCAAGCCTTCCAGGTTTATTTGTATAGTACATTGTAGTTTTTCTTCTTCAGTACAAATTCTAAACACAAGGTACATATACTGCTTATTATTTCAGTCATCTTTCTATTCTCTGGGACATGACCCGGAGGATTCTTCTTTTTCTGTACACTGAGGTATCATCTTAACTTGATCTGCAAGGTTTTTAGTTGTTAAAACCTTTTGCACTTCAAGTTGACAGTGAACAAAATCTATAGCTATAATAGAAATGAGTTGTATGGCATAACATGTAGGCAACTGATTCTTCTTGATTATGTTTAATTGCAGCCATCACAGAAATAGGCTATTAGAGTGGAGGAACTGAAGGTTACAAGAATACAGTCAGTAAATCTAAGGGAATGGATAATTTAGCTTGTGCTTCTGTGTGAATTGCATCTAAGAATGGAGGTGGGAATGTTAGTAGTTAGGATGAAATTCACAGTATTTTTAAATGTCCAGCTTTAAACAAAGATTTTAAGCATATGCAAAAGGTTCAAGGTGGAATTCAGACAGTCATCCTGGAACAACATACTGCTGTCTTACTGTGTTTCTTTCTAATAACTCACTATTAAAATGCAGTGTATGTGTGACCTTGAAGAAGTACACACACTGTCATTTCATAGGGCAATAAGATGGTTACAGCAGGTGATTTTTCACAGCATGAACTGTTTAGGGTTTTGATTACATTTAGACTCAAAAGGCAAGCGTGACAGCTGCAGCATTAAATCCTTGAGTTAGGGTCTGTGCTCCAGATTTTAGCTGTCACAACTATTGCTGACATACAGTGGTAGTTTTTTCTCGACTTGCACATTTACCCATTGACAGTACAGAAAACATGACTTGAAGTATTTTTAAAGCTGTAAGTATCTATGTGAAATTTGAACTGCTGCTTTGTTGTAGTTCACTAAAGGGATGTCCTATAAAGGAATACCAACTACCAAACCTATTAATAATAGCTATCTGAACTTGACTGACTTTTCAGTTCCTATACAGGGTGAGTGTTGGACTTCTTTTGCTTTTAAGCCTCTCCGTAAAAGTCCCGTGGATCAAATATTTAGAACTACACAAGTTGGACAGAGAAGGACAGATGTAAAATCCAAATATATATAGTTCTACTGATGTTTACATGAGAATTACTTTTTTATTGCAGTCTTTCTCTGTTTATGTGGCTCTGTTATATACATGCAGGTTCTCCTGGATTAGTCCTTACCTCTGTTGGTAACTTAGGAGCTTCTAGTGTGAGGTTCTTCCTGGCATCTCCTTGATTTATCAGCTTTATGTACCAGATACATGTCAAGTGTGCTGTTTGAGCAAATGAGAATGCGTGGCATTCTGTATCATTTGGGAAGTTTGAGGCTCTGTAGTGGTAGTTCACCACTGCAGCCCAAACCTACTAAGTGGCTCCATATGGACATGGACTCATTGGTGTAAGTCAGAATTGAGAACTTCTGTCAGGTGATGGGATGTTGGTTGCTTCTTACCCTTGTTGACATAAATATTGGTGAAGTCATACAGTTGTAAGATGGATCAAGCTAGGAAGGACCTCAGAAGGTATCTAGTCCAGTATCATGCTGAATATTGTATAGGAATGAGACAACTAGGGTATTGAACTAAGGCAGCTCTTATTGTAGTGCAGGAGCAGACTAAGTAAAGCAGAGAGCAACCAATAAGTCTACTTCAAAGCCAAATTAAACCATCAACTTGTATGTTAGCTTTTGCTTTCCGTAAGCTGTAAAAAAGATGTGATTATACCAGGTGCTGAGCGTAGTTTTGTCCTCTCCGTGCTGGCCTATAACTGCAGTTCACACTGTGGCAATCCATACGTGTAAAAACATAGGTAAAATGTAAGTAAAGCAAAATTTACTTTGTTCTGATTTTGTGTTGGTTGCCCCAGCTTTGCCATAATAATCTGCCCCTTCTAGTGACTTATTGGTGTCAAAGAAGTTGATTATTAGGAGTCAGAGGGTCTGTTTCTCATATATCATATCCTATATTGCCCAGGTCCTCAAATGCTTTGCTGGTAACTCCATGTACATTCACCTTACATAAGATTGGTGCATAGATTTAGCTAGCTGTAATTTTGGTGGTACTGAATGCAGAACTGTTTGTGCTTCAAGTTTGTCTCTTTTGTTGGACATTTATTTCAGATGAACTCTTATAAATCTGTCATTGTGTCCCTGTATGTTTTTTGTGTATCAGATATTGAACATTGAAATCAAATAAAGTCTACATGGGTGCAATCTTCAGCTGCCCAAATCTGACAGCCTTACCTCAAAGCAGATATATGGAGATGTTTTCCTTTGCTTATTCTGAGGTGGTTTGTGAAAGTGGTAGTCACAGGTTTCATGTTTGATGGCTCTTTCCTTCCATGCTGGCTTTATATATGTGATCTATTGTTCTTGGGGTGATAATGTGTCCATTGCTGATTTTTCAGTTGTTTTTGTTGCTGGCATATTGGTAGTGGTGGTTGCTGTAACTGATGTGGGAAGATGTTACCCAGAGTGCAATGAACTTGCAAGCATCCAGAAAGAGCTGTAAGGTAAGAGTGAATGGAAGCAGGATGATTTCCAGGAGGCTGTGCTTGGGCAGGTCAGAGCAGCACTGACTGGAGGAGATTGCATCTCCTGTCTGGACCTGTCTGTGGGAAATTTGCTCACCTTGTTGGACATCCAGGCAAGCCATTAGCTGTCAGGGAGACTAATAAAGATTTTAGTATGTATTAAAACAAATTTAGTTGAGACAAGACCCTTATTAGTCTTACTAGAACACTAAACAGTTGCCTTTCTGTTGCACTATTGTTGTAGAAAACACCTAGTCTGTGCAAAGAATACACAGCAGGCAAGTGTGAAAGTTAGTATTTGAGCTGTCTTGTCAGAAATGGACAAAGATTACAGAAGTTGTTGTGTTATGTTATAAAATGTGACAAGTCTGCCCTCTGCCAAGTGTGAAAGAATTCCTTGCAGTTTGGGAGTTTGGGTGCCAGTATGTGAGAGGATCTCTATCTGTAACTGTTAGACCGCTGATGTCCTTGTGCTTTGGATGGAAAGAGATGAAAACCTAGAAGAGAATTAAGAAGATTTGGAGACTAGTGGGTATAAGATGCTTGGGTTACCACTAGGAAAAGTATAATACATTTCAAGAATGCAGCAATTCAGCCAAATCAGATTTTGGAAAACAAGTAATGAGGAAAGAAAACATCTTTGAGCTGGGTTCATAGGCAGAATATAGAACATAGCAGAAAACAGATGCAGTTATTTTCTATGAAGACTTGTGATAATTAACCAATATGTGAAAATGTTCATACTTGTTATTTATAATGCAGAGGCATTAGAAGGACTTGGTAACCAGCACGTGGCAATCAATGCACTAAGTGCTGAATAGGAGTATAAGGTAATACTTGAAGAGCTTACCCAAAATTAAGTATTCATGCAGCATGCATGCTTTTTATTTTCCTCTTTATATGAAGATTCATGTGGCAGGATCCCATATCCTGCTTTTTCACAGTGTGCTTTTTCATGGCTGTTTTGGACAGCACAGGTAATTTCTCCAGACCTCAGGAATCAGTTTCTCAGTCATGTATCCTTAGCAGAGTAGCAGGAGTTCCATACTGCCTCTCCAGAAGCTCAGTTTTCTGGATGTGTCTCTGTGTGGTGATTGCATCCTTGAGTTGACAAGAAAAGCAGATCCTATTCCATCACCTCTGATAGGAGGATGTGTCTCATTCTGTCCATATGTGCAAGGAGTCATTAGCCTTTGCAAACCTCATGTATTGTATTAGGAAAAAAAAAAAAAGAGAAATTGAGAGGTGTGGGTCTGTGTTGTCAAGTAGAATAGAAGAAGTTTAATACGTTATTCTAAGGTTTGTGGTTTTGGCAAACTGTAAGGGACTCTGACTAAATGCTGATATTGTTGAATAATGTGTGGCAATAATACACCAAAATCCAACTTATCTCCATCTGTTTTAAAACAGATGAAGAGGGGAATGACTTTGTGTGTGTGTGGCTCTTCATGACTCTTCACATCTCTTGACTATCCCTGAGATGTCTGAAAGAGGATGCTGGATTCAGTAGTCTGAAGTGTGTTAATAGTTTAAGGTTTACCATGCAGCAGGATGTATCTCAACCAGAAAATGTTTCACAGCACACAAATTTTAATGTGCTAAAAAATGGTGTATATAGATAAATAGGATTTTAGTCAGAAAAACATAATTATGTGGACATTCCAAGGGCAGAACAGCAGAGACTTGATTCTTCTCCAATGAAACCTATGGAAGCGTGGAAGGTACCGGAAATCCTTCTGGAGGTGGTAGTTGCTCAAATTTAATTAAATGAAGGTAAGTGCTGTAAGGGTACCATGAAGGCCAGCTGCTCCCTGCTGCATGGGACACCAGGAGCATGGGGGCCACTACAGGGCAGCTGGACAGGGCCTGGCAGCCCTGTTCCACTGCCCCAGCTGGATGTTACGCCAGCGCTATATTTCTGATTCAGAAAACTTCATTCCTGATTTTGTGATGCTGTTCCTACCACCATTCTTGCTGCATGATCTTTGTGTCAGATTTAGCAATTGTGTGGCTGCAGAGTGAGTCAGTTCAGCACACAGTTCCAAGAGAGAGCACACCACCCCCTAAAATCAACAGTTAATTTCTGTGTCACTTCTCTGAACCATTTCCCCTGCCTTTTGCACAGATGATGACAGTCACAACAAATGGAAAGGAACTATGCAGATGTCTTTGAGCCACTGACTTGATTTTAACAGTCTCTTAAGCATACTTGCAATACCAAATGACACTTGGAAGGTGTGTTTCTAACACAGTTTAAATCTAAGACTAAATTGAGGTTGCCATTGATTGCTCTCCTTTCTGTCCTGCTCTGCTTCTGTCCTGTCCTTCTGTCCTCCCATCTTTATGCTTGTCTTGAAGTGAGAGCCCCGGAGATGAACCATGTGGAAACTGTCTTTCATGAGATTGGCCTTCAGCTGGCTTAGCTCACCATACCAGCTCATGGCAGAGTGACATGGGGCACTGCTATGCAAAGGATCGAGGGCAGGAGTGTGTGAATGAATGCATGAACAAGAGGGAGGCAGCTCCAATTTTGACAGTGTAACGTGTCACAGATTACACTCTGTGAAGGGTGGTGCCCGAGCCACATATGTCAAGTGATGAGGTGTTCCTGGAACTACATATATCCTTCATAGTTCTGGTCACTCATCTGCCACAGGCATGACTAGTTTGGATAAATGCATAGATAACTAATGTCCCTAGTTTGTTCCTTATTGCCTGTTGTACGTCTGGTTTCCTTGTGCACTGCATGTGCTGGGAATTCCACTAGACACACAGGATCTAACAGCCAGTGGTCTACAGCTGGTAATTAGTGCCATTTAGCAACTGCTAAGTGGGTCTGTTATCCTTGAAGATCTCTAATACAAAATGTAATGAGTTGCCTGCAAGGCTCTAAACCAGTTGGCATAAACTTGCTCTGCATGGTATGAGAGCTAAAAGAGGGAGTGAGCCTTGCTTCATACGGAATATGAGTCAGCAGTAAATTGATTTATGCCAATTAAGTAACATTGGCATAGGATCAACATAAATGTTGGGTGAAAAAGAGGGGGTGTACAGTCTGTTCAGCTGAAAATTTGAGTTGTATGCAAATTCTTTAACTTTTACACTGGGGAAAACTATGGGTGTGACAATGGTTTTCAAATTAATGTACTGACCACAGAATGAGTTATTTTGCTGATGGGTTTTTTAGTATTTGTCGTTTAATGACTATGGGACTGGAAAATTGTAAATTCTGAAATAAATTTAACATATTTAGTAAAGCATTGTAAAGATTTGAACCTTTTTTTAATTCTGCAGATATTTGAATGTACAGTCAGGTGTTTCTGTAGCTGAAAAGTTGGCCTAAAAAATTACACCAGTAATTTAAAGAGCTTTCAAGTTAACACATATTTCTAAGATGAACCTAGTGGGGTGTGAGCTTTTGTGATAACTGACTGTAGCCTGATGATAGTTCTTCCTGTTTTAGTCACCTTTGTCAGGTCAGGTGTTTCTGTAGCCATATGGAAGACATATAAACTCCGTGTACAGAATGAAATAGGTGATTTAAATGCAAAGATATTATGTTCCTTTTTTATAAATCTCATTAGCTAGTTGGAAATGAAAGCTTTGAGAATAGTCATATTGAGGTTTATTGTATGATCAACTACTTTCCTTGAAGGTTAATTTTAGAGTGTTCAACTTAAGGTAAATGTTAAAAAGCTTTGTTTTTATTGTAACAGACAAACAGACTAACAGACATTCTGAATTCAGTCGGGTCTTTGCTACCAGTTTTTGATGGCATAGCTATTTTGGCCTAGGAGGTACTATACTGGCAAAACTCTGCTGTGCTATTAGCTGTGAAGATATAACCAATATTTTTAGCAAAGCATGTGTTATTTTGTAAGGTGGTGTTGAATCATTTTAGCAACAGCTCCTTTACATACACAGTTTGTAGTTACTGTGAGATAAAATCACAGCTTTGTTAACAACTAAGACAGTCATTACTGCAGCAGTTCTCTCCCTCTGGCTTGGCCAAAGCTCTAGCTCAGGTAGAGTTAATTCAAAATGGAGGGAAAACAGGGGACCACCACCACAGATTGTCATGCTGAATGTGCCCCTTGCAATAATGTCTTTGGGCCATATTGCTGAATGGCTACATCCACTCTTCTCTAAATTACTGTGATTTACACCAGGGTTTTTTTACAGCACTCTAGATATTGTCAGTGCATGTATTTGCAAGTAAATGATGTAAATTAGGGTCCTTTTATTTAAAAGAGTAACTATAAAGCAAGAGTTTTAGACACAACTGAAAAAGAAAAAAATAGACTTTAGGAATAAAGATACTAAAAAAAAAAAAAGAGAGAAATCATGTAGTCAGATGTAGCTGTTAGATAAGGTGACCCAATAACTACTAAGTCCTGTTCCTCTGAAATTATTTCAGTCTACACTGCTCTTTGATGTGAGTATGTGTCTTCTCAGAGTTGAAAACAGATGCTTTGCCTGCCACATCACAACTTAACTGCTGCCCATTGTCACTTTTGTGTAAGGAGATAGGTTAATTTGCATCACTGCTTGGGCACTGTAAGAGACACACACTAGGAATTTTATGCCATTAGATATGTGGTCTTCATATTTTTTCAGTGGAGATACAGACTGCATTACATTTAATGTATATAGAAATGAAAAAGGGAGAATTTGTCTGATGAAGTTTTAAATGTAGCACTTCTTGAATAACTGTAGTCCCTCAACTTGTAAATTATTCTAGCTATGTCTGTAGAAATGTCTGCCCCATCAGGGAACTGTCACTCTCCTCATGGATCTCACTGGAGTTTGACTTAGTGTCTGTGTGGCCCAGAGGCATAACCATTACTTTCTATATGGTTTTCCAGTTCAACATAGTGAGATAAAAGCAGGGCTATGCCCTCGACCTCCAGAGTGATAGTGCATTGGCAGGAAGCTGTCAGGGTTGGTGAATGCCTGGGCAGGGACATATGATAGTTGATGGAGCAAGGCCTGCAAGGAAAGCAGCAGAGGACTAAGGCAGAAAGAAAGGACCTGCCTTGCTTACTTGTGCTGCTTGAGGTTCACTCCCACAGTGGAGTGATTGAGCCCCTCAACTCTTGCCAAGGCTGGGTTCTGACTGATTTTTCCACAAAAAGAGCATGGTAAAGAACTACCATGTATTTTGATCTACCAACATTAAAGCTGGGAAAAGTGTTCACTGGGGCTGTGAGACTAGCTCTTTCAGTCTGTTTCATTGGTGACTTGGTTTGTTTCTTTTAAAGGTAATGTTGTGTTGAATGGAGCACAGGAATCAGCCTGACATTTTACATCATGCTTTTAAATGCAGAAGAGAATCAAGTTGCTTTGGGGTTATGGTAATACGGATCTTGGCTGCCTGAAAAAAATTATAAACTATGGAAGCTCGGCCAGGGAGGATGGAAGCATGACCCTTGTACTCATCAGTGCTCTGTTCAAACAGTGGGCAATGTATCTTGGATATGCAGAGCTAACACTCTTAATTTCAGCCAGGATGGAATAAATAATTTTCCTCTCTTAATTTCTACAGTCTGTGAATGGCACAACACTTATCTGTCCAGATGTTGTGCACAGTTTGTTGTCTTTAATCTTTGTTCAGCAAAGGTGAGAATTTATTTCCAAGAGTTCTCCAGAAAATTAGAAGATGAGATCTGAACAAGTTTGACAGATGTTGCCAATGAACTTTGGAAATATTTAATGTAAAATATCAATAGAATTACACATCAGCTGTTTGGAAAGCCTGTTATGGACATGGCTGCTGAATAACCACTGTCAACTGATGAGCTTGCTTTGAAAAAAAGCATGAGCTATTGCACTAGTGATGATGTGGTAACAGTATTGCTTCAGTAATTGTGTTTGTTAGGTAGTCAAGATACCTTAAAAGAATGATTAATTTACCAACAGTGGTACTTGGACTTTAAAATTTAATTTTAAACTTATTGTAGCAGAAGAGTGAGGTGTGGGGTAAATATTTTTTCTAAGACTTCGTTAACCAAAAATTTATGGCATCTTGCTTGATTTCATTTGGTGTTCTGATTAAGAATAATTTACTAAGGATTATAATTCATCTGTTCTCATACACAGCCGAATTGTGTAGCAAGTTCCTCATGAATACCTTTGGTACAAGCTGAAAGTACAGAGTGACTGCTGAAGGAATGAGAAAAGAGTACTAAAGAAGCATGGAGGTGGAGAGAATTATAAGTGATTCCTCTATACAGAATTTAAGATGGCAGTGTTGGACCAAATATCCTGACTGTAGAGGAACTAAAGGGCAGAATATGACACTTAATTGGTGGAAGTGGAAGAGGTGGAAAGATGTTACTACACATCTTTATCACTTCTGTTGTTCAGTGATTCAATTACATGGTCACTTTGTGCCCAAACTACTTTCAGCTGTTGGTGAGAAGTGGCAGCTACATCATTCTCTCTAGTCATACCTATTACCCACAGCCACATTCCCAGATTCCTGATCCAGTTGGAAAACTAATCTTTGTCTTGTGCCAAGTGACAAAAACATGCAGTCTAGGGCAGGAGGAGAATGAGATAAACCTTTCCAGCATCAGCATCATTTTTGCTAGGCTTCTGCATCAGTATGTCATGCTTCTGTACAGCATGAACAAGTAGATCCTTCCAGCTGGGGTTATTCCTGCTAAACTGAAGAGAACAAAAATAGATATTAACAGGAACAAAGTTTACACTAGCTGGCAGCTACTCCCCAGAGGAACAATTAATAGAAGCACACACTGATACTCTATATACAGCACAGTAGATGGCCAACTGTTAGGTTTTACATATGTTAGGCACTTTTGTCTCTTCTGTTACTACTAAAACTGAGTTTGCTGTGAGTGCAACATTGCCCAGCTCCTAAGTTTGTATTACCATAAGTAGCTGGTCTCTGGTGAGTTACTTATAGCCCTGGGGCCTCTGAATTCACCTTGCGGGCTCTGCTGTCACTTCAGAACAGTACTCTTTTTGTCTGCAGCATATAAGGTCAAAGAGCATATAAGCTCTGTATGCCAGAGTAGCTTGATTATATTCAACACAGCACACTGTAAGTACTAGTTACTGCCATGTGTATGAGAATCCTTAGTGTGTTCCACACCAAAGCTAAACAAAACTAAAACGTGTTAGGTAATTGTCATGTTGTCATCACCAAGTTGCTGTAACAGCTAAAAGAGTTGAAACAAAGCTCCAAGCAGGCTGAGACAAGCCCAGAACACGTAAGCCTTACAGCCCTAGTTCCGCATGCAAAGTTAGTACAAGACCTGTGGATGGTAACAAACACAGCAATAATGACTTTTCTGCATTATAAGGCTACACAATAAGTTGTAATCTAGTCAATAAAATCAATGGAATGTGGAAAGCTTGCTGGAATAATTTGGTTAAAATTGTAGCATCAGGCATATGTAGAAAGCTGTGTTGATTATTATCTTTCTTTACTGCTGAGACTTCAATGCTTTCAAATGCTTTTTAAAACACATTTATTAGATATGAAATCATGTATGAAATTCTATTCCAAGTCGTCAATAATTTTGTGTGTCAAATCTAAAAGACATCAGAGAATGGATGGACCTTTATACACACAAAGGAAGGAATTGAGAGTTTGATGAAAGTTTTACTCTGGGATTTTTTTTAAGTAAATGTCAGCTTCCTTCCTTAAAGTCGGTTTTCAGTCTCATCTTTTCTGGAAATCTTCTCCCATGAAAGATTTCAAGCAAAATAGATTTTAAAAGGAAGTCTTGTGAAAACTTCCTTAAAAATTGAATTAAGAGATATATAGCATTACTTGAATATAGTTACATGTTACTTTCTGTCCTCATTAGGGCAATTCATCCCAAATTAGTGGCAGTAGCTAGGTAGTTCTATTAGAAGGAAAATATGAATATAAGGTGAAGATTTTCCTACTGACTAGTAAAGTCTTAAGTAAATGACCTAAGTGAGTTGCATAGTATGAAGAGGAATTTTGTTTCTGTGATCTTTTTTTTTTTATTTTTTTTTTAATTGTGTTTTGCAGAGGGGATGAATTGAAGGAAAGAGGAATTCTTTTTACTTGTTTTTACATGCAGAGGAATGTAGCACATAATCCTGATTCAGAACAAAGGCTCTTGCCCAGCTGAAAAGAGAGGTTGCGTATCTTGCCCTGGTAGTTTTTGTGACCAGAATTTCCTGAACCACTGATCAAGCTGTGTGCAATAATGAGGAAAAATGCACCAGACAAAGAAAAGGACTACTGAGTTTTTATCCACACACACACTAATGTTTTTATATGTGTCTCAATAATTTGTCTATGGTCACAATTGTTTAATGTTGTACTTTAAGATCACAGTTTACCTATTAATTCTGCCTGCTGCAATTTGGGTCTGCATTTCTGCTGCCAGAAAAAAATCCAGGCAAACCCGTTATTATTATTATTGCATCTTACGGATTTCAATCTAGAAATGGTCACTTTTTGGTTTCAGCTGCAAGGAGTTCTTAAATGTATCTGAAAAGGCATTACTTCATTTTGCATAGCTTCTCTATAAGAACCAAGTCTTTGGGGGATTGATAGGAGGAAGAGATTCTATGAATTGCCTGTATTTTTTATACCTGAGTAGCCAGAGCTTCTTTCTGTTATTTAATTACTTCTTTAGGCTCCAGATGAAATTTTTGTGGACTACTGTTAGAAATGCAATTTCCCAACTGACCTTCCCGTGTGTCCTTCTCCTGGCAAAAGAGAGGTCTTCATCCTCTGTCTTTGCTCAGAAAAACTTACCCAAAAGCCACTTTTGGTGATCCCAAGGTTCTTAATAATTGAGTTCATCTCAATTACACAACAAGAAACTCCACTTTTTATTTTTGCTGTGTTATTTTGTGCCATTAGAGTCAGTTTCCAGATGTAGAAGTAGCCAGAGGTAAAGGGTGCGTAAGTCCCTTTGTGAACGGGGGAAGGGAACAGACTCTTATTGTTAACTTGATAATTGTCTTATCCCGTCTTATAGAAACATAGACTGAGGTTGCTATTTCATTAACAGCCTTAGTCAATGTAGGATTTCTGCCAGCAAACCTCAGTGTGCTTGCTCTGCCTCTACATGACATATGCATTTGTACCCTCTGTGCTGGTGCTTATGGAGCTATCAAGTAAGCCACAGTGATGGGGCCAAAAACTAACCTAAGAAAGAAAATAAAAAGGAAAAATGGAAAAAGAAAAATAAACAAACGCCAAATCCAGCTAGACCCCCACTCCAAAAAGCAACCCCACAAATGAAACCCCTACCACGTTACTGGTCCAGTTGAATATGCAGCTGTATAGGTGTGGAGAGCTGGCACGAGGGAAGAGTGGACTATGCAGTGAATAACGTGACTTCCCCTTTTGACAGCAGTACAGCCTGTGAGAATACACTATAAAGATAGCATTTTCAAATAATTACATACTCTCACAATGTCATCAGTCAAAGCCTCCTTGAAAACAGAATGATTTCTGAAAATCACACTTTTAAGGACTATCTGCCTTAATCCCCATATTTAACCTACAAACAGAGTCCATAAGAAAGAATGCTGCATAAAAACTCTGTATTAAGTATCAGAGAATCTGAAATGGGAGAATTTTTTTCCCCTGAAAAAGAGGGATGGAGGAAAGAGAACAATTTGGAGTGGTAATTTGTTCAGGTGAACTCCTGATGGGATTGGGAGGATGAAATTACCTTCAGAGCCTTAAGAAATGTTCTGTGATATGGAATTAATATTCAGTGCCCTACTAAAGAAATGGCATAACATGGGAACATTGAAAATATTAACTCTTGAGGAGGATGTAGTTGCACACCTATTTAAGGAGGGAGGGTTTACAATAAGTCTTTATTCAGTAATAGGTAGAGGGACCATTTCCATATGTGGCCAGCAATTTAGATATTAATATCTAAACTTCATTCTGAACTTTTATTTTTAATCATATCTCTCTGGATGAGAACAATTGTACATTTTACTATGAGATTTGTGGATCTGAGAGCAGAAAGAAATGCTTTGCTTTTTGTTGTTCATCCATTTCTCCTAAAGTTATAAAATTTTGTAAATATTTCTTTTCCCTCCCACTCTGGTTCAGTACTTTTCATCTTGGTTAGCAGGCATTATCAATTTCTTGTATTCCATGTTACCTAATGTTCCAGTTCTGCTTTTGGTGGATGTGCTGAGGACAACAGACTTGTAATAGGGATTAACTTTCAAAGTGGCATTTGCCAGAATGTAGAAGTCTTTTACAGTTATGTAAATTAAATGAGGCAAAACCTTTGGTGAGTAGAAATAGGTACCGTGGAACTACTAATAAAGTATTAATTTATACAGTGCTTTGGATTGATCTTTGATTTTCAAAGTTTAAAAAAGAGCAAAAGATTAAATGAATTTGTCTAACTGTTGTAAGTATTTGTCCATTGTACCAGCATGTTTACTATGTATTTAGCAGTGATGATGCCAAGTATTTCACTTCAATTTTACAGGTTTGCAACCATTTAGCCAAATATTCTTTCTTAGGCTGAATTTTTCTAGGGCATCTGATCAAAAATAATTCAGCACATTAAGAAAACATTGTTTCTATAAATTGACAATATTTGAAAAAAGACTTGACCTTTTTCAAATAGGTCAACTGGCTGTCTAAATGCTGTAATCTTAAATGTACAGTGAAAATGGATTTGCAAGATATTCTTGAGATAAAGAAAACACATACAAAAAATGCATAGATAGGGAGGAGATGGTGTTCCTGAGTCTCCTGATGGATTCACAGAAGTTAGAAGAGCCTTGACATGAATTTATGGTCTTCCTGTAGGACAAACATCACAGTGGAACAGATTTCTGGGGCATTCACTTAAAATTTCTTTGCATTTGTTTGCAGAAGTCCATTTAGGATCTTAACTGGGAATTAAAATCAAGATTTCGAGGTGATGCAGTCAAAACCGGCTAAGCTCCCATTCAGAAAACATTATTGATTCTCATGGAGAGAGGCCTTTCAAAAAAGGTTCTTTCATGCCAGTTTAGTGAAGCCAGGGGTGCAGTGCTGGTGTGAATTCCCCTGATAATGTCTGGCATTGCTACTGTGCAGTTCTGTTCAATGAATGAACACTGTTACCATGAGTTAGTCAGTGCTTTGATTTAGAGTGAAAAGGTTATAAAGGCAATAAAGACCATGGGGAAAAAGTGCTGAATTTTCACTCTCGAGTGAGCACCAATATCAAGGGTTGTGGGTTTGCTTGCACTTATAAGCCTGTTTTCATTTCAAAGGGGTTTGATACATGTAACTGGGAGTGGAGTTTGACTCCAAATATCATCTTAAAAATTATGCTGCTTCAGTGATCTGACAGTGCGCTGGAAAGGTTAAATTGAGTGCAGATCATTTAGCTTTGGTGTGATGATTAATTTCAAATTATATAACTTATGAATACTATTTTCAAATAAATACTGAAAAAGCCAACATAACTCATGGGAACTCTATAAAGTAAAACAAAATCAGTGATTTTGCTCCCAAATGAACTGATCAGGTGATTGTGACCTTGACACAGGTCTCTCTTCCAGCCCTCCCTTCCCCTCTCTTATGTACCAAACTGACTTGCTTATCCATACACTTGAAAAGTCCTTGATACTGTTCATATTTACTATTCATTGTCAAAGGTCCTTGGCTTACAGGCTTAGCTGTTAAAGCAGGTGTGATGGTAAATGCTGACATGATAGTTTTGCAAATGTTATATGAGATGTTTGCATATATTATTAAATCTTCTAACGATGATGATGAAGAATTAGCCTATTAACAGCTTAGAATTGGGTGCATGGCTGGTATATTAGATATATTAATTCTTGTTCCTCTTTTTGATATTTCAGTGCTACGGCTACTGAAGGATGGTGCTGACCCTCATATGCTTGTTTCCTCAGGAGGCTCCTTGCTCCATCTGGTGAGAGTGATTGAAGATTAGTGTTAGTGACTGTGGATAAATACAGTAGTATAGTGAGTAGCAGATTTGGCATATTAACAACAAAGAAAGGCTTAGCAATATTTTTTATCTACCCTGACCTCCACTGTAGTTACAATTGCATCCAGCTATGCTTCTTAAATAAATGATAATTTTCAAATTGCTTATGAAAGAATGGATCATGTCTTAGGAATGGTAGCTAACAAAGGAAAATGAAATGTTTTATTTATAAATTATCTGTTCAGTAAGAAAGAACAAAGGAAATATTGCTTGATTCTGAATACAGAATTACATGGTTCAGGGATTTACAGATCCTATATGAAAACGTAATGTTGCATGTGATGTAACATTTTTCCTTTTGTTTTTGTGTGTATTTTATTGCACTAGTTTCTTACCTGTGGATATTTAACACATTATCTGCATTTAGTTTATCATTGTTTGCATAGCAATTCAGATTAAGTAATGGGAAGATAAAACAATTTGTATATAATGACCAAAAGAAAAGCAAGAGGCATGGGCATATGGAGGAAAGACTGACAGAAAGACAAAAAGAAAATACTGCAGAAATTGAATTTTGGCTTTGCTGAAGACAACAGCAAACCTCATAATTAATTGCTAAGTTTTATGATACTTTTCTTTGGTCTGTGATGCTTTGGTTGCAGACATACTGTCTATTCAATGAGAAAATATTTGAAGACATTTGGATCCAACTTGGTTGCACAGTGTGGCTAAAATACATGTGACTTAGCAAACACAAGGGTGTAACAGATCTATTGAAAAGTCTGCTGGCAGTGTGTTTCATTTTAGAACCGTTGGATTAAGTTTCTCATAGTATGGATACAAAATAGAATATTAATGAAAAAAGCTCATATAATATTACCAGCACATCTGTGACCATGTTCTTGCAAGATGAAGCATTTCCTTTATATAATTAAGCTGTGTTTTCTATCTTCCATGGCTGTGCTATTTACCAAGGGCTTTAGAAATAGCGGACTGGGTGAGAGGAGAGTGCAGTGTTGATTTGGAACAGAGAAAATTTTAATTCTCTTTTCTCTCCTCTAATGATTTGCCTGCTGCAAAGTGCTCAATCATTCTTTAAAAATTAGATGTTATCTTTGGGATTCCCAAAATAGAGGCATCTCAAATCTTACCCTGTGCCGAAAGCCCTATGAGACAATCTTTATCTTCAGTGTGGATGATGTGACATCAGTTTCAGGCAATTTAAATTAGAAGGAAGAAAAATCCACCTTCAGGGATTTTAAGTTGTGTTGTGTAGTTTAGCTGATGCATGCTTTTTAACTGCAGATAAAATCTACAGTTGAACTATGCCTTTTTAGGTATCTTGATCTGCATCAGGCCCCAATTCACTGTCACAATCAGTGTCTTTCAACACTGTGCCTGCTGCTTCACAGACACACATATGCTTCCAAAGGAAGGAAAGCTTTCTGCAGTAAGAAATTTGCAATAGAAAGCTATGTCTAACCTACTGCTTCAGTTTAGTCAGTTACTTGTAAGTACTCACAACTCATTTACAGGAAAATGCTGGTCCTATTGCAGATAGAGGCAAACCCAATTTCAATGAACTTTGTATTTGACCCTCATTTGGGAGCTGTACAGATGGGAGAGGAGAGTCATGATGCAGGGGAACAGATAGTTTATTTTACTGCAAGAACTGAAAATAGTAATTTAGCCTGCATCTATGTTATGTTCTTAAAGCCCACTCAGATCCAAAAACTAAGTACTAGTTTTACTATGATTCTGTATAAGCTGCTTTGGCCAAAGGGGAGCTTAATTGGTGTTTATTATTTCCAGTTTTAGGCTAAGTGTTTTTACACCAGAATGAATGGAAAATATACTTATCTCCACATTTTCTTTAAAATCTGATTCATGATATAATTCCTTTTTCCATTTCTGTTAACTTCCTAAATGTTACATACTTCTAAAAAAATCAAATATGGCACTTCATAAAGATTCTGTTGCCATCTCTGTATCCTAATGTGGTTGAATCTCATGGAAGCCATGGGAACTTCAAACTATGAACTCTCTCTAGATTCCGTAAGAGGAGAAGTACAAAACAAAAAGGGAGTACTTGCCAGAGTTGCCCATCCAGTGGAAAGCACAGCATCATACAAATTCACACAGGCAATCACCCACCCCCATCCTAATAACAAAGTACATGCATACCAGTTTTCTTCTGGAACTTTGAGCTGGTCCACTTGTTTCACAAAATCCATTAAAGAAGAATCAAGAAGCAGTAACAAATCTAAGCTGTTTTCAAACAAGTTGTTAATCACTAAAAGGCTCTATGTCTCTTATTAATGCACAAAATACCTCAGTGGTATCTGTCATCTCTAGAATAATTTTTTTTTTTTGCTTAACAATACCTTGAAAATATGATTGGTATTAGATTATGTTGATCTGTATTATAAAATGTCTTTTCTCTGATTTGTTAAAACTTGAACATAGAACAGCTCAATCTAAGTTATACTGATACAATGAACGATACTGATGCAACAAAACAAAACTGTTTCTAGAGCTACCAGATAAGTTAGAAGCTAAAGGAAATCAGAATTTAATTTCTGTTCTATAATTTAGTGGTCAGTATGTTTGGAAATCGTTTAAGGCAGAACTGCTTTTTATCCTGATAAGAGTTGAAATTTTATATTCTGAGTTATCAATATTTATGATCGCAGTAGTACATGCAGCTCCTACATTCAGCTGAAGATCTCAGCTATGTCTTTACTTCACAGTCAAATCCAGCTATGTACTTTTCCTTCTTTTCCATTTCTATCTGTATCCTGGCATCTGTGCCAGATTAATACTTACCAGCAAACTGAATACCATGGTTTGGTTTCACATGTGATAGACATAACACAATTATTTAACCCTCACTTCCAAATTTTCTGCAGATTTGACTATATTTTTACTCTCAATGTATATTGTGTGCTTTTTGAGGGAAATGTTAAACGGCTGTAAGTTTTGGAAGAGGCATAGATATTAAGGATTTTATTCAAAAATCAAAGTATCTAATACAGAAAATAAGTCTTCCCATAACCTCTCTCCAGTGGGGAAAGAGACCAGGATCCTTTTCTAAAGAGTTGCTGAGATTGTGTGTTAGGCTAGAGTTAGAATCTTAACTGTGGTGCCCTGGTTGTCTTTTAAAGTATTATCCATAATCTTATGCATAAAAAGTTGCAGATGTGAGAGAGCAGTAAGGTCAAAGCAATGTCTAAGCCAGTTTCTTCTTCTATGCCAAAATTACTGACTGTGACCTTCATAATCAGACACACGTACACATGTGCATCTCCCACCTCCTCCAACACACCCTTGGTGTTTGGAGTATTTATCTGTAAGAGAGACTTGAAGAGGAATCAGTATAGCTAGTGTATTGGAAATAGAAGTGGGTATTGTAGAGGTGTGTATTATTGCTGTGAACTGCATAAAAGGCAGAAGTTCGTGTGCATGTGGACATACATACCTGTGGGCTTACATATACTTAGATAACCATCACTCACCATGTGATCATCATGCACTCTTGGCTGTGCACTGATTTGGAATGACACTATTGAACAGAAAAAAGGCCTTATCTTTATTGTAGATTTAGCAGATTTCATATAGTGCTTTTTCAAAGGCAATAGGAGATTCTGTGAATCATGCACGTGGAACTGGTAGTCTCCACACAATTATTTCTATAGATTCCTAGGCTGTTGTTCCCTACAAACACAGCAGTTTAACTATAATGCATCATCTTCCTAATTTAAATTCTGTGCAATAAATTCAGTTGTATGCTGAGGAAAACACCATCCCTAATCTGCTCTTTTTCCTTCTAGTGTGCTCGCTACGATAATGCATTTGCTGCAGAAATTCTAATTGACAGAGGAGTAAATGTAAATCATCAAGATGAGGATTTTTGGACCTCAATGCATGTAGCCTGTGCCTGTGATAATCCTGATATTGTCCTGCTACTGCTACTAGTAAGTAAAGCAATCCAGTGCATTGTGTGCTTGAAAAAGAAACAGAATGTAACACCCTAAGGTCTGAAACTGCTGTATGAATGCAACATATTACTACTTTTAATGGTATCAGGGAAAGCACGTATTGTGTTTGTTTTTTTTCTTGACGTTTTGGTGTTTAGGATTTTTAGAAGGCATTTTTAGGCTTTAAATGAGAATAAATTGTAAACATCAGTGTCAGGTATCTCCTGTCTCTTCCCTGTGGTCAGGAGCTTATATCTCTGATAAGCACTCAGTCCCAAACGGGAATTCAGATAATTTCTTTTCTTTTCTCCTTGTCACTTTCTGTTAAGGCTTGAATTCTCAGACAATCTTACAAAAACGTCCTTCTAAGAAGCAAGTAGTCACTCAATTACACTCAGTATTCACAAAGAAGTGTTTGCGGACATGGTCAAAAGGAGGCAAATTTAATATTTATCTGAACAACTTTGACTTTTTTAAGCTCAGTTTACCCTCTATAGTAATAGATATGGCATTCAGCCTTTGTAGAGAACAGCATTGTGCCCAGGTGGTCAAGAAGTCCAGTGGCATCCTGGCTTGTATCAGTAATAGTGTGGTCAGCAGGACCAGGGCAGTGATCGTCCCTCTGTACCTGGCACTGGTGAGTCCACACCTTGAGTACTGTGGTCAGTTTTGGGCCCCTCACTACAAGAAAGACATTGATGCACTTGAGGGTGTCCAGAGAAGGGCGGTGGAGCTGCTGAAGGGTCTGGAGCACAAGTCTTACGAGAAGCAGCTGAGGGAGCTGGGGACATTTAGGCTGAAGAAAAAGAGGCTCTGGGAAGACCTGAAAGGAGATTGTAGAGGCATGAGTTGGTCTTTTCTCCTCTGTAGCAAGCAACAGGATAAGAGGAAATGGCCTCAAGTTGTTCCAGAGGAGGTTTAGATTGGATATTAGGAAAAATTTTCTTTACTGAGAGAGTAGTCAACACTGGAACAGGCTGACAATGGAAGTGGTACAGTATTTAAAAGATGTGTAAATGTGGCACACAGGGACATGGTTTAGCGGTGGACTTGCAATGGTGGGTTAACAATTGGAATCATTGGACTCAGTGGCTTCAAAGGTCTTTTCCAACCTACAAGATTCTGTGATTCCATTTTGTGCTTCCATTCCTAGGATCACAACCTCTAGTTTTACAGAATGATATTAGTGAAGCTCTTTTTCTCAGTTCATTTTATATTACTCTTTAAAACAGTAGTGCAGAAACAGTTCATAGTCTGACAAAGTATTTTAATCTATTTGTATAATTTTAAAATTTGTATGTTTTAATTAGGTCATTGGAAGTAGATCAGCATTTCTTGTCATATTTATAATCATACTTCAGTATTACAAGTAAAGGGAACAGGGAAATATCTTTAGACTATATATTTGATAATAGCTTTAATGAAATCAGTTTGAGAGATTGCCTAGTCCATTCCTCCTGCTCAGATAAGAGCTAGCTACAGCAGCTTGTCCAGGACAGATCTTGAAGGATGGCAATTCCACAAACTCACTGGGCAACCTGCACAGTAAAAAAAAAGAAAAGATTAAAAAAAAATTATTAGGTTTAAATAGAATAGCCTTTGTTTTAATTTGTGCCTATTTCATTTTTTTCCTGTCATCAAGGGAGTCTGGATCCATCTTCTTTACTCTTTCTGTCATGAATTTACACACTTTTGTAAGTCCTTCCAGAGCCTGAAGAGTCCCAGCTCTCTCAGTTTTGCCTTGTATGACGGATGCTCCAGTCCCCTCATGATCTTTGTAGCCCCTTTGCAGGACTCAAACCAATATGTCCTTATCTTTCTTTCACTGGGGAGACTGCAGTTGAAGCGTCACCAGTGGTGGGCTCTCACCAGTGCTTAAGTGTGTTGACAATGCAGTCCAGGAAATCTATGGCCTTCTTTGATGCAAAGGCACATTATTGTCTCATGCTCAGCTTCTTGTCCACCAGGTCCTAGTCCCAGAATTATTTTGTGTGGGAAGCCATCTAGCTAGTAAATCAAAAATACTAAAGAAAAGAATATAACCTGCTGATCAGGGACTAGTTTGCATCCAGCTGTCACATTGTAGAGGCTAAGAGTCTTTATTGGGCTAAACCAGATCTCTTCCATGATAGCTGGCTTTGGTGCCTAGAATTTTTCTAAGTCCATTTGATTCATAGTAAAGATACAGCCTGTCATGCCTGGAGTGTAATTTTCTTGTGTTTTCTATTGCAAATATAATAAAATATAGTAAATGTGCAATGCAGTGTGTATAAATCTGATTTTCTTAGTGCTTAAAATAGTGTAGCTTCCCTAACCACGGTCATCAGATACATTTGGTAGAAGCATCCCATTTTAGACATTGTCACTGCTATTGGAAAGGATAAAACTTCTAGGAGGTGATCTTACATCTCTTCTATTACCTTGATCTACCCAATGTATATAGTTCTGAAGCCTGTGTATCCGTTATATTCTCAATGTATTCCTGAACTGATAAACAAGTCAGAAAAGAGCAGCTCATTTATTATGGGAAACTCCTGTAATGTGTGGAATTTTCAAAAATTCTGAATGTAGTGCTGTTGTTGACATTAATAGGAATAGCTGAGGTTATACAGGGCACTCATAAAATGTTCTCTGCCTGTTTTTGCCCGGGGCTCGATCTAATAAAACCTCAAGTATTTCTATACAGGGTTATATCCAAAATAATTTTTCAGTGCCCATCATTTCAATGTTGTTTAATTTGGTCCCTGTTTGTTACAAGCTGTCTTCGTTTGATGGTTCTGAGTATCTTCGGATAATTTGCTATAAATAGATGACCTAATATATTAAAATTTCAATAAGAATGGGTATATCTGTATGGATTTTTGCAGATATAGTTTGAAATCTCCACATTGTTTGCAGTAACTGCTGGCAAATTTACCCACATTTTAGGTGACTGGATAAATAACTTAATACTCTCTCTTCTGGAGTCAGAATAAAGATAGAATATTGTGACAGAGAAAGGGAGATATTCTTAGATAAGCAGTAGTTTTTGAACCATGAGATAAATGCTCTCTTTAATAACAGTTGACAAAGTGAAGATGAAAATTGAGGTTAGGGACTTATTTTTCACAATTCTGAAATGCCTTTGCATGAGCAATTCATATTAGAAATTACTTTGCCTTGAGGTTAGTGTGTTTCATGGACCATGTCTAATGTGTAGCATGAGCCTCAATAATGCCACTATGAGCTACAGGCAGCTTCTATTATGCCAGTTTTTCACTGAAAGAAAAAATGACACTTTTTATACCCTCAGGGGTAACTTCTGGATAAATATTTCTTCTGGACTGACTTTACAACACAGACAATAACATATTTTCTGTTTTAAAGGTGTGAGCTAAAAGGTAACAGCACAGTCGTTCAATTGAGATCTTTTCAAATTCTGATTCCTGGAAACTGACAAAAGTAAAGCTCAGTCACTGCAAGCCAGGATGAACTGTAGTTGCTTATCACATGGTAATACCTATCATGTTCTGTTGGAAGGCTTTTGGAATTGTAAGCACTGTTTTTGGAATAGATGCAGAATGAGATGCTCGAAGCTATTTCTATCCATCATTTCCAACATTTTACCCTAGGTGGTATAGCTTTTCTAGGGACACATTTATATATCCCATGTCTGCTAAATAGCTGGTCAATGAAGAACTTACCCCTGAGGCAGCTGCTAGCATGTGAGGAAACGTGAAGAGCAAATATGATCCATAGAGGTCTGGTTGCCATACATGCAGATGAGGTAGTAAAGGTTAGATTCATCAGTCACTGCTTGACCACATCAGCACTAGGCATTTTCCCTGTGGAATAGGGGACTGCTTTTGTGGATGTTGTATGAAGGAGGCTCCTGTAGCGGGTTAAAGGCAATGCTGAAGTGCCTTTCGTTTTTTGCTGAAGTGCCTTTCATTTGTGGCCACATGAAATCCCCATGACAGTATGAAAAGCAGCCAGATATATTGGAAGTGTCTGCTCTGTCTTGCCTCAGTGCGTTTTGAAGGCTCAGGACTGGATGCACTGACAAGCAGTTCTGTCAGGTGGAGTGTGGTCTCTTTACATCCCTTAGGGTCATGTTGCAACATGCTATTTTACTTTAATTTCCTGCACTGCACTGGTTAGTATATTGAATTGAAACACTAGCTAAGGTTTGTAGCTTAGTGTCCACTGTGCTTTGTCCTGTCCTACCAGAGTTGCAGAATGTCCAAGCACCGGTACTTGGAAACTGCTCCCACTTTGTTAACTGAAGGAAAGTGTTTAAACTCTCAGTATCCCTTTACATGCCTGCAGCTTTGAAGTGGTACCCAGCACATGCTAATTGTTCCTCCACCATAGACAATTTCTAGCTTCGGGTACTTCAAATTAATACATAATAGCGGGCAACTTTCACTTGTGTACTGTTCAAACAATCTTCTTGTCATGGCAGCTCAGCCCCACATAGTCTCTCATTTACTCTCACCATGTTGGGTGGTGGCAAATCAGAAGGACAAAAGTGAAAAAACTTGTGGATTGAGATAAAAACAGTTTAAAAGACAAAACTTGTGAGCTGAGATAAAGACAGTTTAATATGCAAAACAAAAGCCGCAGACATAAGCAAAGCAAAAGAAGTTTATTCACCACATCCTATCAATAGGCAGGTGTTCGGCCATCTCCAGAAAAGCCAGGCTCCATCACGTGTAATGGTGACTTGGAAAGACAAATGCCATTACTCTGAATGTTCTACCTTCTTCTTTCTTCCCCAGCTTTATATACTGAGCTTGACACCATATGGTATGGGATATCCCCCTGTTCAGTTGGAGTCAGCTGTCCCAGCTGTGTCCTCTTCCAGCTCCTTGTCCACCCCCAGCCCTGTTGGTGTGGTGGGGTGAGAAACAGAAAAGGCCTTGACATTGTAAGTGCTGTTCAGCAAAGGCTAAAACATCCCTGTGTTACCAACACTGTTTTCAGCACAAATCCAAACCACATCCCCATATTGGCTTCTGTGAAGAAGATTGACTCAATCCCAGCCAAAACCTGCACACATCTGGTCAAGTAAATATTGGTACTGTTGCAGTTTTGTATATTATCCTTAGCTACTCAGACAGTAGGGTATATAGATAAAAAATACCACTTTGTGGATCTTTGAATTTTCTTTTTCTGACAATTTTTGCTCAGTCTGATTGCATTATTTATTATCATGAATTCTGCGTTCTAGAGAATCAGCATTGGATCATTAAAAAGGCAAAGGAAGTCAAGCTTTTCAGCTGCCCCACATCCTCTTCTCTCTTCTTCCACCCCAAAGCATTGGAAAACTAAATGAAAAATATGACTGGTCAAATTCTGATTCAAGTCTCTGCAATACCATGATAGATTTAGTTGGATCCTGACCCTCTGTTGTCTCTCAGTTTTTGAAACATGATGTTTAGATACTTACTAAAAAGTTCACAATCATTTTGACCTCCCATATTTAGTTCTTTTCCTCAAGATAACTGTGACTGTGTTACAAACTACAGGTTTCTTTATGATTTGCTGTTTATTATGCTTTAATTTGAGAGGATGACACGGGTAATCATCATTGAGTTGTAAAGTTTGGCTTACACATTACAAATTGATAGCTACAGGTTTTCTTTTTCATGTGTCTTTGAGTTTGGTTTTGTGGGTGATTCTTTTCACTCTTCCCCACTCCCAAAGAATCATGGAACCTTCTGATACTGACTGACCCGAGATTGGCAGCAACAGAGAAAAAGAAAGCAGCTAAGGATGCGTTTTTATAGTGTACTTCACTTTATTTTACTATCATAAGGAGGCATGTTTTAGTGAGAAACATGAATGATACATTTTCGTGATCTTCAGTGCAAATCTTGTCAATTGCAACTAGGAAGGTGGAGACAATACTCTAGTGTTTGTACAGCGTGTTGTGCCGTAGAGATTTATTCTTTATTTGTTCGTTTGTAGACCTAAAGCGTTACTGTTATAAGCATGGCAGTTAATTAACTAGAATGTCAGAGAGCATGCTCAGGAACTTTTACATGGAAGAAAATTAGGGAGTAGAAAGACATTCTTAATACATTCTTTTTATTGACCTTACTAGAAAAAGCAAATGTGCCTACTGTCTGCCAACTAATTAAATATGTTTCATCATATGCTTTTTGAAACATAGAATTGAAGCGCAAATGGCAAATCTGGTATAGAAGGCTAAAAGTAAATTTAAAAAAAAAATAATTTGAGGCTGAATATTTTTTCTCTCCCCTGTTTTTAAGAACTTAAGAAAATCTGTGCTTAGCAGTGTGCAAAAGGGAGTTATTGTAGAATAATTTGTTAGATTTACAGTTACTAACAGTAGGTGAGCAGTAGCAGTTAGGTATATAATACTATCCACTGTACGTGTAACCCACTCTTGATTTTAGTGTAAAATCTCTTTTCCAAAATCAGATATATTTTTACTAGGAAAAAATACGGGAACAGACTTATTGGTGAGAGTAGAGGGGAAGTCTTTTATAGGCCTGTAAGTCTCTTTTCCACTTTGCCATACATTTGGTAACGCACGTGACTGAAGTCATGTAATCAGACAGCAATTATATAGTTATTTTGCCCCTGTTCTTTGCAACTATATCAGACTATTTTAGCAAGCAGNAGCAGAAGAGGGAAGAGATTCTTCCTGTGTACTTGGCATTGGTGAGGTCAAACCTTGAGTTCTGTGTCCAGTTTTGGACCCTTCAAATTTGAATATTGAGGTGCTGGAGTGTGTCCAAAGAAGGGCAGTGTGGCTGGTGAAGGGACTGGAGCACAAGTCCTGTAAGGAATGCCTGAGGGAGCTGGGACTTTTTCGTCTGGAGAAGAGGAGGAACAGGGACCTTATTGCTCTCTACAACTACCTGAAAGGGAGATTGATCTCTTCTCCCAGGCAACCAGCAGTAGGACAAGAGTGCAAAATCTTAAGCTGTGCCAGGGGAGGTTTATGTTAGACATTAGGAAGAAGATCTTTACAGGGAGAGTGATTAGGCATTGGAATGGGCTGCCCAGGGAGGTAGTGGAGTCCCTGTCCCTGGTCTCCCTTAAATACCTGGAGGTATTTAAGAAGAGACTGGATGTGGCACTTAGTACCATAGTCTAGTTGACAAGGTGGTGTTAGATAAAGGTTGAACTCGATGATCTCAGAGGTCTTTTCCAGCCTAGTGGATTCTGTGATTCTGTGTGATTCTGTGAATGATCAAAATGCCGTTATCTTTAGAACTTATATTAGGATAATATGAAAAGTAATAGCATTGGAAACTTCAGCTAACAGGAGAAATAACCAGTGAAATAGAATCTGCATTTCACAGTATGAAGAATGCTAACTCATGGGGTGAATCTAAGACTTTTTACATGGGAAGTAGGCACAGAAAATAAGCCTGAAGAACCTGTAAATACACATGCACACGTCTCCTCTCGCCTTGCTCCTTCCCTCCCTCCAAGTGGAAAACATTTGGGATTGGGGATGAGACTTAGGACATAGACCAGGGCTAGTAAGCAGCACATCTGTATAATTTGAAGTATAGCTTGGAGTTCTTAGCACCAGAGCATTTCCAGAAAATAGAAATTCCTGAAGGTAACAGAAAGTTAGACCTGTTGGGAAAAATACCACCTTCACTTTTAGATGGAGCAGATCAGGAAAAGTATATCAACAGATAGACTACATGAACAAAAATAGGGAATTTTGGATCAGCTTCACTCTAATTCTCTTGATCCTCAGAGAAAGAGGATGAAGGAATGACAAGATAATGAAAATCAACATCCGGCTTTTGATCTTCTGTAAATGTAAACATGGTTTTGTGCTGTGAAGATGGTCTGAGGGGAGATACTCAGCCACTGGGGGATATTTGTAGAAGGTGAAATTCATTCTTTATGCAAAATAGCCGCTGCTATTTATTCTGACATATTTATTCCATGAGTCAGTCTTATGGAGTAGCTAGGGAATATGAGAAAAATTGTTAGTTGAATTATAGAAGTGAAAAGCTGCGTGGTGTAGTGAAGAACGTGGTAAGAACAAGACAACAGCCTGGCTGTTAGGAGTCAAACTATGGGCCTGAGTGTTACTGGGGTTTCTTTATGATTGATCCTACAAAGTTACTTTATTTAGAGTTTTCAGTGATAACCTTGGGAGGAAAAATGGGGGTATGATGATGAAATACACTGAAGACAAAGCTGCGATGCCATATCAATTGGGGTGAGGATTATAATGTCATGCAGAAGTAATAGGGTATCTTTGAAGACTTCAGTAATAAAAGTTGATTGAAATTTAAGTGTATAAAGTACGAGGTCATGCTCTGAGTAGCAGACATTTCTGTGGTATGCTCAGGAGCAATCAGTTGGAAATAAGGAAAAAGACCTTAGAGCTTTAGTCAATTTTAAGACAAATGTGTGCTGCAAACATGTAACTGCAGGTGGGGAAAAGAGATTTTCGGATTTGTCAGAATAAAAATGTTTCCAAGAGAAAGGAAGAGTGTTCTTGCCACTCTGTAAGGAATGACAACCTACAGTTAACTGTATACAGCCATGTTCAAGAATGGTAAATTGTGCCAAAGAAAACTGCAGGGATAAAAAGAGGAACAGAAAGTCTATCTTATGAGAAGGGGGTAAAAACAATATGCCTAACTTGAAAAAAAAAAAAGTGGTAAAAATTTCTGTAAAAATATTAAAATAGAGAAAGAGAGCTTTTAGAAAATAGAAAAGAGCTTTTAAAGCCTGAAGTTACTACCAGCATGAAAGCAAATGATTGTAAGTGTCCAGCAATAAACGTAAGACAGAAGTTGAGTTAAGTTTTCTTAATGCTCAAAGACATATGTTGGAAAACAGCATTCTGTGCGGGAGTAATAAGGAACAAAAAGACCCCCTTCAAACCCTAATTGGCTTTAAAATTGATCGTAAAGTTGTGAATGAGATTATGTGTTACGTGTTTACCTGCATTACCAAAGTGATGCTTCAGGAGATCCATTTTAGTATTATATTCCCACATGGCGTCTGTTCAGAGGGCTCTGTAGATATAATTATTCTGGTTGTGTTCTGAAAACAGTAAAGTGACATATGGAGGATGTTAAAAACATAGTATTGGGAACAGCAGCAAGTAATGTGGTAGATATTTGATGCCTGTCAGATTACGCTAAATGTCTATAACCCCAAAAAAGACAGGAGAAAAGTTCATGGAAGAAGATAGTTCAGAAAGAGAAGTTAGACATACTAACTATCAGGCAAATATTACTGTTTTTTAAACATTTGAAATATTTTTGTGTGTTTATTTTTAATACTGTTTTCAAATACTTAAAAAAAAAATACCTAATGGGGAAGTAGTATGAAATCTAGAGGGGGAACTTGGGGCTTTTTTTCTCAAGAAAAGAAGCCCCAATGTCGCAAAAGCTAGATGTATAGTCACTGGTAGTAAGTTGAGAACAGCATTTAGATCTATATGCCCCAGCAGTATTTATAAAAGAAATTGCAGACTGGTTCATAAACCTGAGTATTACCTCAGTAAGGGGTATGAGAAGGCCAACATATGAGAAGTATGCCAGTGAAGGAGCTTGATTAATCAGGGAAATAGTTATAAAAAGGAAATAAAAGTGCTATACGGCAATCTTTTGGTGACATTTGCTTGAACTTATTTAGCAGTTCCTGTTAAGTTCTCCATTCTTACTGGCTTCCAGGTTTTGCCAGGAGCTATACAAATATAAGGAATATTTTGGATATGGGAAAATTTGAATGTGGGAGGTCTAGTGTTGTGGTCTTCAAAGTGAATTCACACCTGAAGAGATGCAAAGGATGATTCATTTGGATTATTAGAATTTCTGTTTTTATTTATTTTTGTCTAAAAAATACAAGGAAGAAATTAAGCTTTGCTAATATTTAATGTACTTATTGATGCTGGCACCCTCACTCCATCATCCATAGGTCAGAGTGTTCTGTTTTGAACAGTGGATGACATGTCCTGAGGCACGAGGTGCTCCACAGTGTAGAGGTGTTGACAGTGATGCTCTCACTATTCATGCACTTGCAGTGCATTGTAATGAAGTGCAGTCTGAGTATGCCTGGTTACCTGGATTTGTGGATTATAACTAGTTTAACTAAACTAACCCTCATGAAGTGGGTAAGTGTCTTAGAAAAAATCCTGAAAAGAAAAAACAGATTGAAGATAATAAGGCTAATAGTGATAGCACAAATGAAGAGGAAAATGGCAGAGCCTCTCCAAGTCCTCGTATGAGCTCTTCATCATTACTGGGTAAAAACAGTGCTGGTCTAATCAGATTTAGTCAGAGATAGTTATAGTCAAACAGTGCTCAGTACAGTATTTTTCAAAATTTTCCTTAATTATAAATCGTCAGAAGCCTCTTTTAAGGCTTCTTAATAGCAAAAGACAAGAAGCCACATGCTATTGAAGGCACACTTGTTCATCCTGCTGCAGCAAAAATGGCTGAAATAATACCTGGAAAACAAATGGATTGGAAATATTAGAAAACAATATTGGAAAACAATATGGTGGCAATCTCTAAAATGCACTCCTTTGTCAGCAAATATGGTTGTAAGGCATGTAGAAAGACATCACTGGAGTTTGAAGAAATTGTAATGTGTTAGGACACATTACACAGTTTGGGAGGTTTGCTACACAGTTGGCTTAAAGTACAGGTGTTTCTAACATGTCCTTGTCTCAGCTTATGTTTTTTACTAGATTCTGTAATGAAATACACGAAGAACAACTTTCTTGTGAACACGTCACTGACTAAAGGAATGATGTGCCAAAGGAGATATAATCTCAAGAGTAAATAACTTTAATAAAAGCAGTGTTTTATGGGAAAACTATGCAAGTGTAACCATTGATGGAGCAGCTGCTCTGACTGGAGCTAGAAAGGATTCTGGGGTTAAGGTTAGAGGACTGGCACCACACCTGACATTCAATCACTGCACCATAGGCAAACTGTCCCCAACTTCCTGTCACAGCCAGAAAGTTGGTGCTAGAAGTACAAGAAGTGCTACAGAATCTCATCATTTTGGTTAGTTTTATAAAAACAAGACATTTAAATAGTAGAAGCTTTACAATACTTTTTAATGAGATGGTGCATGACTGTGAAATTCTCTTGCACTGATGGTCACTGGTTGCCTTGAGGCAAAGCACTTAAGAGAGTTGTTAAACTTAGAGTCCAGTTTCACATTTTTCTTTTACAAAAAATCAAAGGTGCCTAATTTGCTGACCTTTCCTGTGAAAAGTTGTGGACAGTAGTGTGCTATCTAGCAGATATTTTTGGAAAAAATAAGCACACTTATTAGCATAATAAGCGCACAATTAGCACACATCCTTTCAAAATAGAGGGGATGGCTTAACAATGAGTGAGAAACTAACTGTTTTTTCAAAAGAAACACGATGAGAGCATTTTGAAAAGAGATGTTTTGAATGACTGACATCAAGGAAGGTGGAAATTTCCTAGCTACATGTCAACAAAAACGTGTGTTTAATGAGTATATGGAATTTAAAAAAAATCATACAGTTTAATAATCAGGACCAACAATGCACTTCTTCTACTTAGATCTATATATCTTTGTGAACTATCTTTTCTGGCTATGATGTATTTTAACACCAAGTATTGAAGTAAAGGAATAACTATATTATAAATTTTAAACTAAATTTAAAAAAAAAAGAAGTATATTCAATGCCATTGTTCTCATTAAAAACATTAGTATTAATAATAATACAATAAAGAGATTTTTGTACAAGTAATGAATAAACTAACATTATTTTAATATATTCTTGATTGCATTTTTATCTCATTTTTTTTAAATTCTGAGTTTTTATACATTTTGTAATCTACACAATATATTGGTACAGTGGTACACATTAATTTATAAACAAGTATACATATATCAGAAGTGTGTGCTCAAAAATTTTTTACTGATGGGGTTCATGATAAGAACACTTTGGAGGTCACTGGTCTAGTGGTTAGAACAACAGCCTGAGATGTGAGACGAGGATTACTGTTGTGTAATGTATGTCTGTACTAACTGCACATTACTGTCATTTGAGCATGAAGGTCAACCATCTGTAAATCTACTAGAAAATGCATATTGCTGTCTCTCTTTAAGTCGAGAGGTCTACAAGAATATAGATGATTGTCAGCTTAGTGGCTTGAACAGCTTGTTTGCAATCATTTTCAGTGCACCATTGGTGTTACATCTAATGGAGCAAGACATATATGCAGACTGTATTTTGTCTTATGGGGATATTTGCCTACTGAGATCTTTGTCATTCCACCCTCTCAGTGGCAGGGAAAGGTGCCATTTGCCATTATATTTAGGCACTCCTGAAAACTATGAAATGTTCAATATAGATTAAATTGCTCCAGTTCCTTCTTTCTTGTACTTTCTTTCCATAATTAATCATAACCATTAATAACAACCATAAGCCAGAAAGATACGGCTTGTCTTTTGAGATCTCTTGCTATAACCATTTTCTTGAGGCTAAGAAAAATTAGTATCTCATAGAAACTGGCTGAACCCTGCAACATCTCCAAATTTACAGTAAAACAGAACTATGACAATGATGGTAGATGTGATTCCCAGACTTTAGAGGTATCTTTTCAGCTGCTGTCTTCTGAAAAAAAAAAAAAAAAGAAATAAAAGGGGAAGGATATTTTTTCAGGTAAGTTGGTACCATATTATGTATTCAGACAAGAGCTGTCCCACAGTACTTTAAAAAAACCAACCAAAACCAAGCCACTCAAATGAACACTCTCCTTCCTCAATCTTATATGGCTTTTTGTGCATTTTTATTTCTGAAATATTGGAATGAAATATCACTATGACATAGTTTGTAACGCATAATTTAGAAGGGCTTGGGAGCATGAACCTGTGAAAAAAGAACCGTCAAATAAGACTCCATGAATTCTTGAATTTCTGAGTAAGCTGGTAGAGGCAAACATAACACTGATACAATTTATCAAAAGTTCAAGGGCAATTTATCTTGATATGCCACTATAAAGATTGATGCATAAAGTCATTGAAAAGAAAACTACTGCAGGAAAAACTGGCTTACATATTGAAAGCAGATGGTTTAGGTAAATTATAACAGGGCAGGGTTAGTGGATGTAATAAATGAGGTGACATGAAGGTCATTAAAAGACTCATGTTTGCACATGTGTTTTAACTTTTCAGTTAAAATAGGGAAGGTGGAGAAAAAGCACTGACTCCAAATCCTGAAAATTTGGTGTACAATGTGTGTGGAAAAAGTAGGTAATGCAATTCAGTGCAGAACAATGTAAGATAATGAGACTGGGATGCATAATGAAGTTAAAGTCATGAAGTGAAAAGTTGGATATAGGTAGTTTTTTGACGTGTGTGGGTTTTTTTTCTTTTTGTTTTGATAGTGAGCCTGAGCAAGATGTGGTTGCTGTCTGCAAGGATGAAAGGCCAAAAAGATGTTTTAGAAAGTATATAAAAGCTGGCTTATGAAAGCACAGGAGAAAACTAGCCTTTTTTATTATTTCTGAATAGCAGCTGCATCTTCAGCTATTTGAAATCAAAGTTTATCACATCAGGCTTTTCTTAATTTCAAGTGACTCCCAAGTGACACGGAAAATAGTGTTTTCCCCAAATGTTAAAAAATGGGAAGTATTTGTTGGACTAAAATGAATACTGCAAGATTACTGATTTGCATTTTTTGGGAAGAAGGATGTTTCTCAAAATTATGCTGGTACTGGAAGCTGAGAAAATTTATTTTTTGGAATGAAGACTAGAGAATGGTAAGGGAATGATTATGGGCAAATGTTTCTGGGCAAGGTGGTAGGAAGATGATAGGTGCTTATTACTTCATTATTGACTGCTAATATTACACTTTATGAACATGAGTAAAAGAATTTGTCTGATAAAACACCTAGATAAATCCTCGATGAATGTAGTAACATTATGTCTTTAAAGTATTTTTTTCAATTTTGTGTAAAATTTTGTCACTTTTCCAATATGTGCATTAAGTCATTGAGAGCAATTTATGCTAATAAACCTCGAGTCTTATGTTTGGTTAATACAGAAATGTCAGTGTGGTTATACTTCTATTGCTAGGATTTATAAGCATATGTACTTTTTTTCATATAATCAATGACAAAATTTGGCATGGAATTTGTATTTCCCCCATAGTTATATTAGGGAGTAACTTGCTACAGTCCCACACAGCAAGTTACTACTTTCTGTGGTTGGAAGATTTTGATGTCTGCTCATTACCCAAGCAAAGGAAAATAATAGGGTTATCTGCTCGTCTGGTGAGTTCTCTAATTATACATTGGTGTTCTGAGAAGCCAGTTTTGTATTAAGATGACTGGCATACTAAACTTCCTAAATAGATTTGGTATTTCACACAATGACTTGTTTGTAGAGTATCTAGATTTAATTACTAACCAGCAAGACAGCATAACTCTGAGTGCAGATTAAGCTGCTATACAGTCCCTTCCCTGTATACTTGGAAACACATTGATATTATCAATCAACACGATGAATCTGTCTCATAACAAAAATACAAATTAATTGAGTTGAAATAGCAGTTCTGTACTCTTAGTTCCTTGAATGATATCTTTGCAGAAACTGCACTCTGAACAGAGCTATAGTTTATGATGTACTGTTTAATCTCTTGCTTTTAATACCAGAGACAGGTAGTACAGACTTTTCTTTATTTGTACTGTGTGCCTATATAAATTAACATAGACTCTGACTTTTTCTCTGCATTAGTAAAATGCTGATATGTAATGTCATACCTGAAGTAATCCTATTTTATTTACATGTGCCATTTGAAGCATATGAAATTTACACACATATATGTGTGTGTGTATGTAATCTTAAAATGGAGTGGAGAATGAAAATCAAAATGTTCAACATCTGTGTTTTCCGAGTTGAGTAAATATAGACATGGATATGACAATGTGAATAGACAAGAAGAAAAGGCTAGCTCCCCAAACAGTGGGGAGTAAAGAGAAGACCATCATGTTAAACAAGTCCTTCAGTTTTGCACCCAGTTAGACTTTCCACCAGATATGTTATTTAGGTAGAACCTGTAAGCTGTGAGCTCTTAAAAAGCCCCAACTTTCAATCTTTAATGAGTCATCAGCATCCTTTTTTTTGCAACTGCTCCATGTAGTTGTTTTGTTTGTTGTGTCTTCAACTGTGGTGGGTCAGGGGTGGAAATCCTTTTGAGTGAAGTTTCTAGACAGAACTTTCTCCAGCAGTTTCATTTGGAGTACATGTATGTATTGCTACATATACATATGTATATTTTCCTATTTTCATGTTTTCCTATTAGTACATAGCAGTACTACAGTGCATAATCAGAGAATGCTTCCTATCTCCATTTTTCCTACAATAAAGCTATATATTACTGACTGTCTGATGTTGTACACAAATGACAATTCTTACTAACACCAGGGAGTGATCTTTTTAATTCCTAAAATATGAGATTGTTTGACCTTATGTAATTACAAGCTTGCTTAATGGTTATAAAGTAACCGTTAACTCTAACTGTGGTGTCAGATTAAAAGACTTTTTGACAGACAATTCCAAAGGTTTACTCCCTGCTGTGTGAAGGAGAATTTCCTTCTATTTGCTCTAAAAAGAAAAGGCAATAATTTAAAAAAGTGACCTTTTGTTGCAGTATTATAAGACAGGGAATGATCATTTTTCTGTATGCCTGTCATAATTTTTAATGATAACAATTAAAATAAAATGAAAAGAAAGCATGTTCCTATACTGTTATCAGAGGCATTCAGTGCTTGAATAATTCAATTTTTTTCCATAAGCTCTGCTACTGAAGGGAAGTTTGCAAGTCCCATGTGCAGAAGCAGATGGGGAAATTTTAGTCTTTAGTCATCAATGCTCTTTGAAGTTTCCCTTCTAATTCCTTTTTCTTGCCAAATAATTTGAGAGCTGGCAATATCAAGTCAAATACCCATCCATCTGTACTTCAGCTACCCTTTTTGTTGACCTTGTTCTGATCCTTTGCATTTTTGCTGCAGTTTCTTAAAAATAGAATGAAATGGTGTCATGGTTTGACTCTGAGAATTTCTCAGAGACTCTGAAATTTCTCAGAGAAGGGAAAAAAAAAAACCCTCGACTTTTGTGATAAGGATTACAAGCAACTGTTTATTAACTGTTTATTAAGCAAAACAGGCTCTAACTTAGAATGTTAAGTATTTACTACTACTACAACTACTACTACTACTAAAATCAGAGCTTAAGAGTTTAAGGGTGAGCAGTTTGATAGTTGTTACAGACACCTTTATCCCCCCACTCCTCCCTTTTAAGATCCTTCACCTTCCCCCAGCAGCTCGGGAAGGCAGGTGTGCGTGTGGGGGGG
>WEIV01029910.1:62223-86173 GCA_013390005.1 Calyptomena viridis | reverse complement strand
TAGCTTAGAGCAGAGAAAAACTCCAGCAGCTTCTTAAAGAAGCCTTTCTCCTAGCCCCCCCCCCCAATAAAAAACTCTGGCTACTTAAAACCACAACAAATGGTATTCTAGGCAAAGAGAATTTTCTTTGTGATATGTAACATGCAAGTTGATTTTGCTCTAATTTCCTTATTGTCACTTCTTTACCTCAACTTGCAAGATAAATACAAAATTTCACTGAGAAAATGCATTCTGAAATTTGTTCTCATTTTTTTCTTGCTTTCAAATGGAGTATTTTAATAAAAAGAGTTTAAAAATATGTCTTAGCTTATTTTTGTGAATTCAAATATGTACATCCAATTCATATAATTATTCCAATTGAACTTTTTTTTTTGCATACTAAGCTAAAGGGTGGGGTGCTTTCATACTCTCAGAGCCCTCCTGATAGCCTAATAGTGCCTCATCTTCTTGTCTCTTTTCTGAGAAGCCCTCACTAAAACTGTAAAGCAGGTCTTTTGAATGAAGAGATGTAAAAGGAGGAAAGTAATAAAGAAACATAGTTATTGTTTTCTTTTTTGTCATGCCTGGCTTTGGAGATGAAAATCATAGTTTCTTCATTATCTGCTCTTTAATGTAACCTTTTTATTTTTTTCTTAATGCAAGGCAAATTTTTGGCAGGTAGATTATTGAAATACTGGTTTACATTAAGATAAATGTAAATCTTGAGAGTAAGATTGGTTCCTGTAATTCCTGTTTGAATAAAGCTTATGTACAGAGATTGGAGAATTAGATACTTAATCTCACAGCTAGGTGGGATCCCTTGAACTGAACTTGAATATGGTCCAAGCTTGTTGAAGGAAGTCAGTGTCATACCAGAAACTGTGTAGGTTCATTTGCCCTACGCTGTGGCTAAACTAAAATATCTCATCCCTGAACTCACATCTAGCCAATAAGAGCAAGAGAAAAATTATTCTTATGGGCTTTTTCCTCAGATACTTAGAAATAGAATACTTAGAAATAGCAGTTAATATGTATGAAGAAGACACATGGAGACTGAAGCAATTAGTTTCAAATTGTCTGGCAAAACTTGGTCACGCATTTGAGCTACAGATTTTGGTTATGTTAAGAATGATCAGTTGAAGTTGTTGGAAAAATTCAGAATGAAGTATGGAGGTAAAGAAACGGAAATGGATATAATAAAAATAATTCCGTTCTTCCAATTTGTAGTCAAACTAGCTGGATGATGAACAATGTTTTCAGATATTTCTGTGGGAGAAGAGAGGGAATAAGAATAATTCCTCGAGGCAAAGCTAAGTCAAGGAGACCAGACTAGATTTAGGTTAGAAATTAAAACCTTAAATTCCCAAAAATCTTGGTGATGTGTGCTAGGATTCAGAATATGAGGAACCACCATGAGAGATGACTTGTGAACTCATTAAGATCCAAATACAAATCTGTATGCATTTAGAATTAATAGAACGTTCCCCAGTTCTCACGAGCATTGTAGTGCTAGAGCATGGAAATAGTGGTAACTCGAGAACTGTACATTATTTTGTATTTGACACCTTCTGGATTAGTAGATTTTACCTTTTTATTTCCTAACTGTATGCTTAGTTGTATTTTACTTTGAAAGATGATGCTGAAAATATGCTGTACTTCTATAGTGTTATCAGAAGTGTTCAGTACTGTATCTGAGTGGGATTTTCTTTGCCTTTTCCATGCCTTCCAGCTGATGGGTGGAATTTAAGTCCCCATGGTGCACAAACAGATGAGAAAATGTTGGTCTTTAGTTTTCAGGCATCAGTGCTAATTCTTTTATCTTCTGAGTGCATTAGACAAACAGACTATGCCTGTCAAGCAATCTGTAATATGTGCTGTGACAGCTTTTTCTTTTTTTTTAACTCTACTGAAAATCTTTTCTGTCAACTGACATTGCCTACATTCTATTACTTAAAAAAAAAAAAGCCTTATTCATGAACTAAATGATTGTCAAAATGGTTGTGGAACTTTGATGATTTTAAAGTACTATTTTTGTTATTTGTGTGAAGTAATTCAACAACCAAGAAGTACATTTTCAAATACAATTGAAGATTTTTGTAGGCGTTGGTGATCTTATATGTATACAACTGTGCCATGTTTTTTATAAACAAATAATGTATTGGCACATTTTTTTATACATTCTTAACCAGTGTGTCACAGAGACACATGGCTGGGATTTTTGGAACACTATGGTGTTCATGCGCACAGGCATTCATCCATAAATCCCAATTTCTAGACTGTAACAAGAAAGTAAGTCTGTTTAGGTGAGGAGTTAAGTTTCATACTTAGATTTTGGTGCCCATTTTTGTAACTTGGAATGCAGAAGTGCCATAAATTAAAGAACCTGTATCGACACAGCAGCTGAAATACTCTACTTACACAAGGATGAGTGAATTTCCTATTGCATTTGTATGATGGTTCCTTGACTAGCCTAGCATATACCTATGAAGGAAAAAAGTAAGTAGTAATGGCACAACATAAATTTGTATTAATACAAATTCATCTATTTTAGGAACTATGTAAGGATATTGACATAAAATTTTCAGCACTATGTTATCTCTTGATATCTTTTAAAGTGGGCTTTGTTTTTTTTTTTGTTTTGTTTTGTTTTTTGTTGTTTTTTTGTTTGTTTGTTTGTTTTTTGGCTTTCTTTGGGATTTTTTTGGTTTTTTGGAGGTTTTTTTGGGGTGGTTTGTTTGGGTTTGGGGTTTGGTTTTTGGTTTTTTTTTTTTGGTAGATATATGTTCTTTCTTCCAGTTTATTTTATGTGTCTGGAGGGCACTTATAAGGCTCTAAATTCAGCTTTGATTCTGTAGACTGCGTTGTCACAGACATAAGGGATTGAGCTTTGTGTTGTGTTTTTGTGATGTGGGATCAGGCATGCCGAAAATGAATTCAAACCTTTACTTATATCACAAATTAAGCTCAGCCAGATGGCAGACAGTTCCTGCTCCTTGTGAAAGAATACTTTTGGTAATGTGACAAGCATGAGTTTATAGACAGTAGCAGCTCTTACAGAGTGTAAAGCCCTGAAATAGAACAAATATTGCAGACAGATGATCATCAGTATCTTTCCTGTATGAGAGGTGGAAACTCTTCCTTTAGGTAACTATTGAGTCAAGGGTATGGAAGGAGTCCTGTGAATGATGCACTGGGCCAGCCCAGTTTACAGAGCTGTGCTTTCTGCAAGTCCATCTAAAAGGAAGTGAGAGGTTTTTCTATTTGTGCTAAGGAAGAATTTGTTTTCATGAATATGCCTTAACATGATGACTTACTATGAAGGAAATCAGCTGAGCAGTAGGATTTGTTCCCTGCATTTTCTCGGTAGCTATTCAAGCCTGTGTCAGGCTTGCCTGGAACATTTGTTAGAGTGTCAAATTGCAGACATGGTAGATGTAGTTAGACATTTTTGGTTCTTACTTTGATTTGTGATCCACAGATTTTACTTCTGAATTGTATGTATGTGTATGGAGTTTGGGTTCTTGTTCAGATTATTTTGCTAAGAGACACTTTGGAAAGAAAGGAAAAAAGTATTTTCAGTCTGGAAACTCCTATGTAGTAAGACTATTGTTAGCATTTCTCCAATACTTCTGATAGTTCAGGTTTCAATAAATTAGAATTTACTGAGGAAAACCTATTATTTTGAGAAAGTTATGCCTAGGTCTGGTATCCATTATGATTGAGAAGTGGTGATGTTTTGATGTGGAATTTAACTAACTGCAAGTAACTTAACCGCCTGAGAGAGGTTATAGTTTATTATTTGTAAAACATAGTACTTTTAAGGTCAAGTCATCAGTCTGGAGTTACTGAAATTCTCATTTAATAAAATATCAGGTGTGTTCCACTGCACTGATGGAAATTGCCCTAAAAAGGATGAAGAATGGGATTGTGAAAATTGCTTTTGTACAGCTGAAATTTCGGCGTACTTGTTTTTCTTTGAGATGTTTGAAAGGAACAAGGCTGCTAGGGTTAGCTGTGTGGCAGATAGCCCTATTTGAAGAATGGTTTTCTGTCAGACCCACTCCTGTCTTCTGTAAAGGCAGTATGTTGTCCTTTTTTCCTTTTCTTTGGGCAAGCTACATTTAGGGTCATTAAAGCTAAAACTGAAGGTAGAGCAGCTTTGTACTGTATTGTTTCCCATGGACTATGCTGGAACTTACATGTCTTTGTAGATGGCTTATAAACACTTATGATCCCTCTTCCATTTTCTATCAAGCCCAGGGGAGTAGGAGTGAGAGCAAATACTTAGAAATAGGTACCCTTCTAGTCTACCTAGAAGTGGTAGACTTCTAGTCCTGAATCAGCCTTTTCATGGGCTTTTTTTGACATTTTTTTCTGGAACAGGAATCTTTTCTTTACTCTGGAGTTGATAGAAATTGGTTATCTGTCTTCTAAACATCTTAAGAATCCCTGGTGTCATGAGAAAGGGGCTTCCTTGAAGATTTATGTGGAAAAAAGTTAAAAGGAAAGTATTAAGACTATAATCAGCATTCTGAGACAATATCTACATTTAGTAAAGTAGTTTCTAAATTATGCTATACTCATGAAGAAAACACAAAAGAGTTTGTGTCTATCAGTTTTCTTCTTACTAAGCACGTAAACCTGGATTATGATAGTAGCAGGTAGAGGAGTGTCACCAAAGGATCTATAATTGTAATCACTAAAACCCTGTTTTTAATTTTTCCCAGCTCTTCTAGTAGCTAAATTGTTATTTCTGTGAAATAACTTCCTGCCTACAGAAAATCTGTTGTTGAAATGATCTAGGAGGAAAACATACTTTTGAACCAAGAGCAGCTGCTCAATCTCATTTAATCTTTTATTTCGTTATCTGTGGTTTGCTAATGTGGAGGAGTCCTTGACTTTTTTTCTTTGAGCCTTGCCTTGAGAGCTGTCATCTGCTTAGCATTGTCAGTTTGTGAAAAGTGGGATCCAGTGCCAATGACCTAAATCACAAGAATGGTTTCTTAATGAACGAGAGTCAAAAAAGTCTAATAGGAGCCACAAAGAGGAGCCAGCTAGATTTGTGGAATTTAGTGTCATGAATGAAAATTTATGCAAGCCACTGAGGTTGGAGGACAAGATTGCATGATGCCATAGAGCCCATGAGTGTATGTGATTTCATGTATGTTTCCTTATTCTCAAAAAAATAGAGCATTATATCCTGATCACTGTTGCTTTCTTTTTAACTGATAGTGTACTAAGGACTCCTGAAAGGATGTAACGTTTGCAGAATAACTGTAGTATGCATGAGAACATGCAGATGGATGTATGTAAACCTTGTATGTAGGATGGATATCCTGCAATGAGCCAAACCTTTTAATGAAATTAATTTGAAAAAGTAGATTATTAAAGGGGGAAAAACTTAACTAGTCATGTCACAGAAGGTGAAATGCCACAAATGTTTTCTGAAGAACTACATTTAGTCTTGGTCTACTTCCATGGTTAATGCATTTAAAAAAAAAAAAAAAGATACTGTTTGTAAGTCATGTGGTTATATTTAAAAGAAATAAGAAAAGGCGAATTGTTAAAGCTGTCAATGAAAAAAAATGCTAGCCTTTCCATGTAGGAAACTGATGAACACAGGATAGGGAATCTATGTAAATGTTTCTACAGTTGCATGCATATAAATGTATACAATTATATACATATGGAGCATGCAAAATTGAATAAAAAATAGATGAATAATATAAATAAGAATCTAAATAGAAAAAAGTCAGGCCCTGTGATGGGGTTGACAGGTGGCCCCACAAATTGCACACAGCTAGCATACTGTGGAACAAGTGAACCATAGTAAGAGCTGTGCAAAAACCTGTTACTAGGAGAAAACTCAACAAGTATATTAATATTATTTTCTGTCTTTTTTTTTTTTTTAATCTGCACATTTTCCTCAAGGTATACTGTATTTCTGTTGTATTTCTGATTGTTTTCATAAAGCTAGTGGTGGTATTTCTAGGTGACAGAGGGATTCGCTGGGTTAATGTTCTTGTATTGAAAAAATATTTTATAACAAGCCTGGGACTTTCTACTATATGAATAAAGCTAAATTATTCATTGTTTCAAATATTTAAATAACCTGCATACTGTAAATTACTTAGTTGTTAAATAACCTGCATAATATAAGGCATGCAATAGAAGATAGGATTTTAAGCTTGAATTTCAGCGAATCATAGTCAGACTTTCAGGAGTCTACCTGTCTTCCACCTAAAGTGAATGATGCTGACTCTGGTTCAGAAAGCAGTTGAACCAGGTGACCTTTCTGAGCACAGAATTCCCTGGGTGCAAAAACTGTAACATCCTAGCTTGAGAGCTAAGTAAGTGGTGGTACCTAAGCGGAGAAATGCCCAAATCTTTCCCAGGTCCTTGGAGAAACTCAGTGAGTTAGGAATCCTCTAAGAATATTTAAATAAGATTATACAGCAGTCCATATTGTTGTGATGGCATTATGTTTCTTGACATGCAACCTAGTGGTTAGAACTCTGTCCCTGAATATAGGAGGTGGCTGGAGATGGCTGGAGAAGGTCTAAACCTACAGCTCTTCACCTATCCTGATGAAGTTAGCCTGCTGATACACAAAATATTGTGGATTTCAGAGAGACAGAAGGAAAGAAATAATTTTAAATCTGTAAATAAGGACACATTCTTCAGAATGGAGATTTCTAGGTCCTTGGTCCTTTTTTTTTGAGTAATGGTAAGTAGATGTATTTGTCATTTGGGAATCATGAGATAAGATGTATAAGAAACAAAGGAAGTAAGAAAGCATAGGAAGGATTATTAGTCAGATAATAAATAGCCCAGAAGGAAGTTTTAAGACCTTTTAAAAAATTAAATATATAATGAAAGGTATGCTCCTGTGCATGTTAAATTGATTTTTGGAATTCAGTTTATTCTTACAAAAAAAAGAAATATTGATGGAAAAAATAAAAAATAAATAGTTTCCTTGGGAGTTAATAGTATCATTAATTATGCCTCCTAAATGTGTATGAACTAAACTCTTATCTTACCAGTGGGAACTTGGACATTGGTCCACTGGATCTAGCCACAGCAACATAGTCCTAAGACTGTGACTGCATTTATACTTTGGTGCTTCAGCCAAGTGACAGTTTATATAGGGACGGAGTGTGGTAGAGGACTCTGGCTATGATCACAGTCTGTTCATATATGATAAAGTTACAAGTTTTTTTAAGTTATTGCAAAATTTCCAGCATTGCTTAGACTTCAGAAGCTATTTGATTCTTTCTCCATCTTCTGGAACATTATTTGGAAAGGAAGAATTCAGCTCCTACTGTATCCTGTTGTGCAAAAGCGGTGTTCTTCTCTGTACTGTCCTAAATTAGCTACAACTTTAGCTACACAAAGATGCAATCATGGGATAAGTTACAGTGGGAACATACATTGTATCATGTTCTCTACAGTGAATCTGTTCATCTCTCTTCCACTAAATGGGAAGTTGTCTCAAATTGCATCATGTTGACAAAAAATGTGGGTATGCGCATAGATCATGTCACGTGAAACGGGTTTGCCCAACTTTTTTGAGAGAGGAAATTTTCTTGACCCTTGGTGATTTATTTGTCAGTGTCCCAGGGAAGTCAAGACCGTTGTGTTTGACCAATCCGGAAGTGTCCCGTAAGGGGACTCTTCACCAACAGATTCACAGATCAGAGGGTGACTTGACTGCCCTTGTCAGGGGGCCAGGCCAACAGTGTGGAGACCCCTCAGTGGGTCCTGCCAAAGGGTTATCTGCTGCCAGCGACTGCGAGCACCTTACAGTAACAAGCTAACAATGTACAGAATAACACTCTTTATTAGTAGAAGTTGTGACAGGTTAATTAGGTTCATGGTGGTTGGTGATAGTGTCTAGCTGCAAAAATATGTTTAAAGCAATCTACAACACTGTAAAGCAAGTTCTAATACTAATAGCAGTGAATCTAATTCTTATCCAACAGGTGTCCCTGTGCAGGAAGAAGATAGTTTCAGCCCATCAACTTATCCCAACAATGCTGGTGGAGTTCTTCTCCAATTTTCCCTTTATCTCCAACTTACTCTTATACTATTTCCTTATGTTTGAATGGAGCATGAGTGGCTTTAGTCATAAGTGCCTTTTACTTCTGATTGGTATAAAGTTCTCTTGCCATACCTAGTGGGGAGGGAGTGGTCATGGCTTGCCACCTGAGGAGGGGGTTCAACATGGTTGTTGGCTCAGCAGCAAAATGCCTTGATCTATCTTGGTCAACAGGTACTATATGGTCTCAAGAACGTACAAGTACCACAATGTTCCCCCTTTCTGGTGGTGTTTCAGCAGAGTGGAGACTGGTATTCTTCGCTTTCCTCCACGCTCCATTACATCCCTCTGAACAGATGATTATCACTGGAAGGGGTCATATCAACCTCATTCTATCCAGGGTATAGCTGCTGCTGCATTTTACCCTAGAATTCTTAGTCTTCTCCAAATTTTAACCCTAGCCATCATCTCACAGGTCAGTACTGTGAAACTATGCACCTCTAACCTCCTCATGCTACATTGCTCCTGAGCTCTTCACCTACTCTTTAGGGTCACCACTTTTGCATATTTGTGGACTTTAACTACTCTGCTCTGGTTTTCTGAAATTAAAACCTGTCAGAGATTCAACAAGTAAGTAAACAGAAATTAAAACAGGATTAAAAAATGCACAGTAAAGATAAATGGAAGTATTTTGAATTGTCATTTCTGGAACTAGAAAGGAAATCTTTTCTGCTTTCACTGGTCAAAGGTATTTTCTCTTCGGCAGCGGGCTCGGATTTCTGATCACATGGGGATACTGTGCAAATCTGATTCTGTCTACCCAGTTATTATTGATCACTGGAGTTCAGTCTCTTGTGCTGTATCTACCTATGGATATTATCTGCATAGCACAGCATGCAGTTCAGTTGCATTTTGCATTCTGTGTATTGTACTAGGTGTCTTTAGGAACCATTTGAAATAATATTTAAACACGTTCCTTCTGCAGTCTTTCTAAAATTGAAGCAATTTATTTTCTCAAAAATATTTTTTGTTTTTATAGGATATATTTATCATTTTTATTGAGAAATTACTCGAGAATGAGGATGTGTTGAGAATAAGTAATCCAGTTAACTTTTCATATACATTGAGCACCGCATGCAGAATTCAAATGGGTTGTATTGAAATGGAATAAATATGCAGTACCATTTAGAATATAATCGTTTTGCATATAAATCAGCAGCCTGGAGTCAGTTTTTCTTGTGTTTTCTTCAAGAACAATAGACAGAAACCTAAGAACAAAGTAGGACTATATTCAGATAATATGAATTTCATCTCTAGTCATATGTAGGTTTCTTATCAACTGGCCTAAGAGGTCATATAAACACTCAAGTTCATTGGCACAGTTCTGGCTATCTGAATTTAAACTAAAGGTACAGTATGCTCCACATTAGTGATGTACCCCACTGGTTGATAGTGGATCCTGTGCAAAGTCTTCATTAATGACTCGGACAGTGAGACAGAACACACCCTCAGTAAGCTCACAGATGGCTCAAAGCTGAAAGGCAAGGATGATATGCCATATTAAAAATGCTTATTATTAAAAATCACAAAATATTTCTTTTTGAAGCAAGATACTATGTTTAGATGTGCACTGTTACCCAGAATTGCTTCTTTGCCTAAGTTCTGAAACCTTCTTCTACTTCTGCTGCCACAGTTTTCACCAAACATGACCTGCTGTTTGGGAGCATTGCAAACATTTCTTAAGAAATGAATTAATGTAGAGCTACCCAATAAAAATTACTTGGAGCAGAGTAAGTCTATATTATGTCCTTCTTTCAGTGATATTACATCCTAGAGAGGAATTAGAAGTGTGCTGCTGACCAAGGTAATTATCCCACTTCTCCTGAATTTGGTGTGCCAAAGGTCATGTGATTTCTTAACTCAACAAGGAAGCAAATGTTCTTCCGGCATTGTCTGGAGATTATTTATGTGCAGGGAAGAATCAATAGGTGTTGTAGTGTGTAATTAGTATGTATTATGTGTCTCTGTATTACATTGTTCTGTTAGTTGGTATGTTCTGTTAAATCCCCTGCCCTTCACTCCAGATGGTTTGTCCCCTCCCTTCTCCTCCCTTCCCATTGGCTGGAGCCCCCTATAAGAACCACAGACCAGAAATACTTGGGGCTCTTCCCTGGTTGCCCTGATAAGCTTTGGACCCTCCATGGGGCTTGCTGCCCCTGGAGTGGAATAAACTTGTATTATATGCAACCACGAAGATCACTGGCACTTCTTCATCCTCCTTTCACTAGCCTGCCCTCGAGAGCGTGCAAGGGCACACACACCCCTTGCAAGCCCTGAAGCACCTTCTGAGATGGACCTCCTGGCTCGGAGGCTCCCCACCTAGAAGGGCTCCTCCTGTCGGTGCTCCATGGCCGAAGCAATGCCCAGGCTGAAGAAGGAGCTGGGCAAGCCGTGGGGGTGGCTATAGATACCTGCAAGATTTTGTGAGGTTTTTTATCATATGCAAATTAACTAGACATGATACTGTGTTGCATCCATAATTCTACCATCATTGTCAAACTCTCATGGATCACTGAATAGAATGCAAAACAAAGAAAAACCATACTTTCTAGCAGTGGAACAAGTGCAAGAAGTAGTTATTAAACCATCCTGCAAAGATATTGTGATCTTCAATCCACACTTTACTTGATTTTTATTGTCTTTTGTCTTGGCAGGGCAGGGAAGTAGAAATTTATTTTCATTTCACTATATATTCCTTTTCACTAAGCATGAGAGTCAACTTCGCTCATCTAATCTCATCTAATTAGCAATTCAGAAGATATACATCTGTTATCTCCGTGGCGCTGTCCTTTGCAGGCACGTCAGGAGGTCACCAGATGTCGGGTACTGGATGTTGCTGACTGGCTTATACGCTGACTCCGGGAAGGCTTATGCATCCGCCAAGTTTATTACAAGCAGTATCATGCATATTACATGCATGTAGTTAGATACTACAGGCCTGCCTACCTAAGCTAAGCTAACCTAAGCTATTACTAGTATGCTTCCTATATTTCTGTCTTGGGATGACTTTATGATATATCCCATATTCGTCTTTTCTATGCTAGGGAAAAAAAAAAAGAATCTTGTGCTTTTAAAACTGAGCCCCGAGAGCGGAGAGAAAAAAACCAGCTAGAGAAATCTTTTCAAAACAATTCTAATGTTTCAAGGTCAGCTTTGCTATACTGCTGTGTGGTTTTGTTTTTTTTTTTTTTTTGGCAGCTATGCTGCAAGTGGGGAGGAAGACACTTGTCTTCTAGCTTTTTCAGCCAGAACTCAGCTTGTTTCTTCGGAAGGAAGAGACTTAAACTTCTGCATTTTCATGGACTTTTGACTTCTTCTTCTTCTCTCCTGGACTTGTCGGGACATTGGAATATTGAAACCTCACTGGGAGGCCTGGTCCGGCCTGGGGGGTGCCCCATGATCAGTGTAGGACTCTAGAAGGGACTCTGGGTCTTCCAGTCTTCCAGTGAGAGACTTGATTATTTATTGTTATATATATTATTTAGTGTTTAGTTATTATTTTTCTTGTGTATTTGCTAAATAAATAGATTTCTTTCCCTTTCACTTTCCTTCAAGGAAATACTTCTTTTCTCTAACCTGGTGAGAGAGGGTGACTGTGGCCTGTTTTTATCAGAGAATATTTATCCCTCTGAATATATTTGTTCCAAACCAGGACAATTTCCTAAGCTAATCTATTCACCCTAACAGACAGTATGTCCATGCCATGTAGCCAACATGCCTATCTGCCTAGACACGTCTGTCTCTGTGGCAGGATGTCTGCCTCTTCTCTCTATGCAGCAAGCAGCTGTTTAAAACACTATAATGGTTACATTAATCACCCAATAGCCTAAAGGTCAGCTGTCCTTGTCCAACCACAGGCATCAAGCCACGTCCACAGGACACAGCCTGTCACTGCAGCTCCTCTGCCAAGCATCCCCTGATCACACAGGTGTCCTGCTCCCAGCAGGTCACCACATACATCTAATCTAAATTTACTGTATAGACTCCTCTTACAGTCAGTGCAACAACAGAACAGTAGAAGAAAGTAGAGCATTTTGTAGCACGATAGATTATTTTGCTGCGTAGGATATGGTCTAGTAGGATATCTGAGGTATTTGAGACCTCTGAGTTGAGTAATTTTTGATGCCTGTCTGTCCCCTTTTCACTATGATGGAAACTCAGGAAATCACCTCAGATTTACATGAACTTGCATGTGTTTCATACTGTATTTCACTTTGAGGCAGGAGCTCATTGCAAGGCTTTTTTTGCCACAATACTTATGGAGAAAGCTTCTGAAAGAAACAGTCATACCTTCTTTTAATAATTTGATATTACAGTTTGACCTCTGCTGCTGTGGTATTAAGAAAGGCTGTCCTTGGTACTTCTCGTTTTTATTAGCTAAACTCTTTATCATACAAGCTGTTAAGAAAAGTAATTAAATTTACCTGAGGTCACTCTTATTTCATAATTCCTTGCTGTTAAAAGCCATAGAGAGAATACTTTGATTAATGCTATGACCTCTTAAAGAAGATACATGACATTTCACTAATAATGTAACTTCTAGTGATGTAATACTAGTAAATTTTTATGTCCACCAGACATTTATGATATTTTCAAGGATGAGAGCTTTCTTTTTAAAAGAAAGGTAAAAAGATTCCCATCACAGTGCAAATTCCTAAATTAACAATATTTAGTGTAGAAAATAGAAGTTTTCTTGTCATACTCATTATTTTCTTCAAGCTTTTCATGAATCCATTCCTCCCACCCACCCCCAATGACTCCTCTTAGTTGTCTGTCCTTTATATTGAATGTTGAAAAAAACTCGTAGAGATTTCAGCGTGGCTTATTTAGGGACTACATCAAGCTCCCTTTCATTGTCTCCTTTTGGTGACAAATGGCAATTTTATTTAGCAATGGATGGTTCTCTTTGAGGTTGGATTGATGGATGAAGCCAAAAGAGGTCAGGCCAGCTGACAAGGTTAACCATACCAGCTGTCTACCCATCCATACTGCAGGGGTGTCTCTGCTGCTTGTCAGTAAGCTTTCAAACCACTGCTGGTTACTGTGTAGTGTTTTTGACTGTAGTCGGTGACAGTTTACTTTAAAATGCTGTGCTGCAAGTGGTGGTGGTTCCAAAAGTCACTGATGAGCAGCTCACACATCTGTAGTGTAGCAAAGGCAGACTGAACAGCTAGTGTGGCAACAGTGTCAGCTGTTTCAAACAAAGACAGCTTTTTGACAAGAGTAATTTATTTTGTCTTTACTTTTTTGTGTTTGGTTTTGTTTCAGGTTATAATCAGCCTGCTGTATAAGAACCCCAGCTTTGAAGAGTTTTTGAATGGGAATGTATAAGAACCCCAGTTATATTTTGAGATTTCACTACAAAATCCTAAAATGCTTTTAATTCTTGTCTATAGGCTGGAGCAAATGTGCTTCTGCAAGATGTTAATGGAAATACTGCGCTTGATTATGCTATAGAAGGGACTGAGTCTAGCAGCATCCTTCTGATGTACTTGGAAGAAAATGGTAAGTCAGCTCTTCGGCTTTTGGAATGTCATAAAAATGCTGAAGATGAATATTCATTTCATATAAGTCACACCAAAGCCAAATGAACTACATGAGTTTGGAGATGAAGGGGAGGAAGATGATTTGGAGTCACAAAAGTTTTCTGTGCATTTAGATTGGAACAACTAACAAAGGTTAGCAGCAGTTGCCATTGTCAAATCTGCTTTTGCCCTTTCATATGGAGATATTAGAATGTAAATTCAAAGCAGAAAAACTGCAGCAATGCAGTAGCTTTTAAAACAACTTTTTTTTTTTTGAGGACCAGGTTTCACATTTTGTTTCATTTCCCATGTGAGTTATGTATGTCTCATTTTATTGAGTGGCAGATTGATAAATAAATAAATTTCTGCAAGTCATTTGCATGGAAGTGCATATGACACTTTATCCCTTATTCAAAAATATTGGTTTTGGGGTGTTTTTAATTATGAAAATACTATAGCTAGATTTCTATTATAAATTATACTTAATATGTTATAGATGACAGGACCTGTATTAAAAAAATGGGATTGTTACTCATCAGTTACAAACTTAGATAAGAATTCTGAAGTGAGATTTCTAGCATTGCTTTTGACTACAACAGGTTAACATTCTATGTGGCTTATCTTAATGCTGAGGAAAAGGCATAAAGGAGAAATAATGAGCAGTAATGTAAACATCTGTAATTTCAACATTGCCTCCATACAAAAAATATTTTTAACATAAAAAGCTAACTTTTATTTTGTTAATGAACGCTTAAAATAGAGTTTAACTTACAGTATCAAGGAAATCATGCTCATTGTCAGGTCCTATACTATTAGTCCATAGCACATAGAGTGTATTGCATAGGTCTGTTTTATAATTTTGTTTCCTCAATTCCTGGCAATGTTTTCACAGCTCAGGATCTCTGATTTTGGATTTTCCTAATGACAAGACAGCTATTGGATTCTAAAAACTTCATTGCTTTGAAAAAATGCAGATATTTGGATTCTGCTTACAATTATTAATGCAGATCTATCAGAAAATGTTTTCTCTTTCCTTGGTTTGTTTCTCTTTCTGTTTGGTTGCAAAATAAAAAAGATTGTGGGCGGGGGGAGAGATCAGCTAGTTTCTTAGAAAAGTGTCTACACTGAAGGAACTTGCATGAAACAGTGGATTTTTATGACTCTAAAGTTATAAATTGTACCTCTTTTCCAGTAGATAGAAGAGGCATTGTTCTTCATTAAACAGTGATTCTTAGTGAGTAAACTCACTTTTAATTATTGAAGATAACCTGATTTACTCTGTGGGAGGCCTGGAGCAATAACAATATACTTGGATACATTGAACGTTTAAAATAGTTTCACTTCTTTACTGGAGTTAGTTTGAGTTGTGTTACAGCACAGGAGTATCACAAGTGCAAAATATTGTTAATCCTTGATCAACTGCCAGAAAACTTTCATATATACTTTACAGTTATATAAGTATGTTATATGGAGATTTCATTACTGAAGTCTAATGAAATTACTGCTATTTCATTAAAATGTTCTCTTTACAGAAATCAGCTTTCTCTGCTGTTACATTATGTTACGTAACTAATGTTGCATTGTATGCTGAAAGTAATTATTGACTGAAGAAAGCAATAAGCAGACTTTATTTACCTAAGGGAAAACAAGTCGAGGTACATATCCTCTGCATATTAAGACTGTTGCTTCTGTTGAGTAATAATTCTAGCATATTGTAAGCTTCATTTAAGATATCACTAATCAAGGATGGAAGGCAAAATGCAGCTTCCAGTTTCATATTTAGAATAGTGTTTGAAATAGCTTAACTGTATGGTATTAGATCATGTCCTGTGGGCTCTCACAAGCCTTAGTGGGCTCATGAGCTCCAGGATTTTATTTGGGTTGATTTATCTGAATCAAGTGTCAGGTAGTCGCTCTATATCAAACCCTTCTCAAAGCAAGAGATGCTTTGAAGGTGGTTATTTGTAGCGGGTCATCTGAATTACCATCTGAACTGCATGTTCTTTCCAAGTGCTATGAAGGGAGCCCAAAGAAGCTATCTGAGACGTAGAAGTCTGCTACATAGGATGATTGTTATGTTATTTAAATGTAGGTGCCTATACACTAGCTTTAGTGTCTAAATGCCTATCACCGTTAGTGGAGTTCTAGGAAATACTGCCTTTGGAGGGCAGAAGGGTTGTTCATTCGATCAGCTGCAAGGAAAGCACTGGTAAAAGCTGTTAAATTTGTTCTGTGCCAAACGGTTATTGGTTTTGTGTGTTACTGGTGTTCTTGTTTTGGTATGAAAAGAAAATCAGGACATTTAAGGACACTGATATTTGCCAAGGTGAATATGCAAAATACTCACTGAGAGTAGGCCACGTTACTGAGGGCCATGTTGGATTGGAGATTCTGTCTGTCTGGGCTCCCATTTCAGTGCTAATCCATCTTCATGTCATTTTCAGTTGAAATTTTCTTTGTTGCCACTTACACCTGTAGCTTCTTATCCTTTCATTGTTTACTTCCAGGAAGTGTCTCCCTCCAGAGATGAAATGAAAATATTAATGTAAAAAGGTGATTTTTTTTTTTCTGTTGTATTCTAAACCTGATTGATTATTGGAATCATCAAGAAAGTCCACCTGGCATCTTCCATAGCTTTTACTTTTTTTAAATAACAGCTTTTTGTTTTAAGGCAAAGCTTTTGATTTATTAATGACATGTAAAAAATGTTGAACTTCAAATGAGTGCTAGTGTGTTCTCTGTTTTAGAGGCAGAATGCTCTACTGTAGAAATATGTCATCGAAACTCTGATCATGGCATATGATCCTTGTGTTTCCTCCTTTTCCAGTCCGTTTAAATATTTAATACTTTCAAGAGTGCAACATATTTGTTTACTTCCTTTCTTGGTATTTAGTTGTATAGTGGGTTGCATGATTCAGCTATAAACTACAAATGATTGACAAATGTTTCTTGGTTCTGTATTTGCCAAGTCATAATGACATATTCATTGTAATTAATTTCAAAAAAAGAGGTGTTCTATTTTGCCCTCCAAGATCTCAGGCTTCAGCTTTCAGGGATAACTGTGCATTCCAAGAACATCAGCCTGGTTATTTAATCTAAGACTATTTATGAAAATAAATTAATATCTTTCTTATGTGTTGTATAGTAAGTTTATGCAGTAGGAGATTATTACAAAAACAAAATAAAAAACATCTGTTGTGATTTAATTTTTTAAAAAATGACTGTTTAAATAACATATCTACCCGAAGGTATAGATGGTATTTCTTTTTCTACTATAACACAGGCACAGAATTAAAAATGAGTATTGCTTTTCTACACAGTATTCTTTTTGTTTTAAACAATTCACTTTCTGTGCGGTAAATTAATTTAAAATAAATGGTTAAAGCTTATTAATCTTTGATGGTAATAGAGATTTTGTGCACTTAAGCAAAATCTATTACGGTATTCCAAGCTGTGTGAATAATGGATTTGTTTTGTTCCTTGAATATTAAAGGGATCATATCCAGATGTCTCAGAAAACTGCACAGAGAGGCAAAATTGTGTGCAAGTCCTGTCTGTTTAGGTAGTTTTGTATGGTTAAATCTATTAAAATATTGTGCAGATTTCACAAAAATAGACCACGCTTTCTTAAATTCTCACTAGCAAATTACTCAGCTGCAAAATTACTCTTCTGGAAAACAGAAGTAATAAATTTGTTTTTCTGCCTTGCAGCAATAGGTAATATAAAAAAAAAAATAGAAGCTGAGTGTTAGTACAGAATCCTACACTGAAGACAGTGTTTAACATTGGTCAGAAATAGCCAATTCATAAATTGCTGCAATGAGGAGTATTGCCCTGAAGCCAACAGTTAACAATTAAGGGAAATGACATGTGCAGGAAAGCTGATTCAGAAAAGTAGTGAGCAAATGATTAAGCAAAAATTTACTGTAAAATTGACACTGTACAATAATTAAAATGTTATAGAAATATCCACAAAAAATTAATTTTGATTTAAAATGTAATGTAATTTGAAATTATTCATAAAATCTGGTGTGGTTGTGCTGAAAGCCAAACTTCCACACAGCTTGCTCACTCTTTCGCTTCCTGAGGAGGACAGAGAGAGAAAACAAGATGAGAAAGCTTGTGGTTTGAGATAAAGACAGCAAGATTAGTTACCAGTTACTGTCACAGGCAAAACAGACTCAACTTGGTGAAAATTGTCAATCAGAATAGGTTCAGGTAGTGAGAAACAGAGACAAAGATTAGAATAGCACCTTTCCTCCCCCTTTCCCAGGCTTCACACCTTCACTTGGACTCTTCTACCCTTCACAAGCAGTTCAAGGAGGTGAGGGAGCTCAAGTCAGTACTTGGCCGTCTCTCTCTGTCACTTCTTCACACTTTTCCTGTGCTCCAGTGTGTGTTTTTCACAGGTACGCAGTTCCTGTGGGAATGTCTGTCTGCTTTGCCGAGGGTCACACTTGGCTGACAGGCTCAGCTTTGTCCTGCGGTGGCTCTGCTACAGCTGATGAGAACTGTCTGTGGTCTACATGGGACAGCCCCTGGCTCTTCCCACAGAGGACATCCCAACAGCCCCACAATGGCCAACACTTGGACCATACATCTGGTTGTGTGTTTCTCAGCACTGGTACTCTGTGTGGGAACGAGATCAAAATGAAAATCCAGTCATGTGTATCTTTCATCAGTTTTGATTATTATTAATTAAAAGATACATTCAGAATATGTACACCAAAATGTTTTAACATTGAAGTTGTGCTATAGAAACCCTTAAACACATCTAGTAATCCAGCAAGGGGAAAAAAATCACATAGTTTCTTCAGTGCCTTCAAGGAAAGCAACTGATACAAATCAATATCATTTCAGAAAAATACTGCTCTAGATTTTAATATTTAAAACTATTTCAGAGACACGAAGGAATTGCTAATATACTGCAATAAAAACTGTCTAAAATGCCAACACATACAGATTGTTAGTGCTAAAGATCAGCAAGCTTCAACTAAAACTAAATCCCTTGATATATTTTGTGTTTTAGAACCCAATGCACAGTGATCTCAATTTATTATTACAAATTTCCTTTCAAAAATATTGATGCAGTAGGTTGCAGTAGTTTCTGTTTGTAGACAGAAAAGCAGGCAATCAAAACTGCACAGCCTTAGGGTGGTTTAAAGTATTTTCACTTTGATTCTTGTTAATTGGGAACAACCTAGTCATAAGATTATCACACACAAAAAATATATATTCTGCATTATTAGATGATAGGGGTTAGGTGCTGGTGTTGGCAGTGAGAACAGGGGACCAAATGAGATGTTTCAGTAGGTCTCTCCAAATACAAAAGATGAAGCACACAGGTGATGTTGAGAATGCTTATCTTCCTTTGGCCTCTGTGTTTTCAAATATAAGCATAAATAAGCTATCTTAATTTTTATTTTTTTCTAGTTCTTGGGGAACTGACTTTGAAGTCTTAGACTCCTCTTAGTATGTACTCCAGCATGTTACTCATATATTTCTAGCAATGGGAAAACCTTTAAATTTATTGTGCAGACTTTTGGCACTGGAGCTAAGGTTTTAAATTATAGCTAGTAATTTATGACCTACTAGCTGATGCTAGAAGGAAAGCAGGCATCTCCTTGACTAATAGGCTTTGCAGAGATGAAAAAAAGGTTGTGAAGAACATCAGAAACTGGGGATGCCCTGTTAGTAACCTTTTGAACAACTTACCAAGGGATAATCTAATTCCATTACCATCAGAAATATATTATAATTTTTTAATAGAATTCCTAAAATTATAACTTTTATCAAGTTGGAAAAAAGTGTCAGTGCTCACAAAGCACCCACAGGCCCTGTGACCTGTCCCCCACCCCTACTCCAAGGGGCCTGGCTGAAAGCCAGCTGTGATGCGTTTCAGCCACATAACCAGGGAGCCCTTGGCTGACAAAAGAGCTGAGTTGTGAGGCAGAGCTGGGAGAAGCATTGTCATGGTCTTTCGCCCATCCTTTTTCTCTGGAGCCATGTTTAGGCTCAGGTCCTTGCTTGAGGTAGTCCTATGCCCAGCAATGAACCTTGCTGACCCCAGCCCTGACCCACTGACTTGACTCCTTGCTTCAACTGATTTATCTGGATTTGTTGCTAGAGGCTTTTCTAGCAATCACAGTACTGCTGTTGGCCTTGATTCCCGTCACCAGACCTGCTTGATTTTCTTGTTTGGGTACTGAGGGACTGTGCCTTGGTCAGCAAGGGCACTGCCCTGTATTCACCCTCAGCTCCTGCCTCCCTGATGTGTGTTGAGTAGCCTCCTTTTACTGCTCTCTCACAAAAAAATTTAGCCATAACATATTAAGACCTTGCAGAAAAATCCAGGGTGTTGAAATACCGTATGTGAAGATCACATTTCAAACATGATATTTACCACAAGTAACCAGAGACAGTGATATACTTGTTTTGCTTCTGTGTTCTAGTATTCATACTGCAAATAAAACAATGTATATACAATACATATCCACAAATGAATGCTTTAATATTAAGCCTTGCTTGGGATTGTGTCAATTAAATTGGAAAAAATATTTTTGTTTTCATACAAGTTAAGAAGAGATAGAATTAATTTAACTAATTTTAGCTGAAAGTGTCATCAATATCCTTACTACGGAAAAGAGGGGAGGGAAGGGGAGGGGAGGCGAGGCGAGGCGCGAGGAGAGGAGAGGAGAGGAGAGGAGAGGAGAGGAGAGGAGAGGAGAGGAGAGGAGAGGAGAGGAGAAAAGCATGTTTCACTAGAGTGGGAGATTGTCACTCTGATGTCTACATGAGGAGGAGGTGAGAATTTCATTTCTGATAGTATTTTCAGACTAGAAGGAAATAAACTTTATCAGCCCAGAAAGCCAACTATATCCCGGGCTGCATAAAAAGCAGTATGGCCAGGAGGTCAAGGGACGTGATTCTTCCCCTCTACTCTGCACTGGTGAGACCCCACCTGGAGTGTAGCATCCAGCTTTAGGGTCCTCAGTACAGAAAGGACATTGAGCTGCTGGAGGGAGTCCAGAAGAGGCCACAAATATAGTCAGAGGATTGGAGCACCTCTCCTACAATGAAAGGCTGAGACAATCATATTTGTTTAGCCAGGAAAAAAGAAGGTTTTGAGGTTACCTAATTGTGGCCTTCCAGTACCTGAAGGGAGCCTACAGGAAAGATGGAGAGAGACTATTTACAAGAGAATGTAGTGACAGGATGAGGGACAGTGGTTTTAACTGAAGGAGAGTAGGTTTAGATTAGATATTGGGAAGGAATTCTTTACTGTGAGGGTGATGAGGCATTGGAGCAGTTTGTCTAGAGAAGCTGTGGACACCTCATCCCTGGGAGTGTTCAAGGCCAAGTTGGATGGGGCTCCGAGCACCTGGTCTAGAGAAAGGTGTCTCTCTCCATGACAGGGTGGTGTTTGTTTTTTTTTTTTTTTTGAAAATTACTTTTCTATTATTTATCTAAGGTTTTTATATTCCTTTGGGTTGTCAGTCCTATAATCATATGCCATAGAGGGTGAGACAGCCAAACTACATGAAATGGCCTTATCAGGTGTTTTTCTTAAACAATGAGAAGCAATTTATTCTGTAGCTTTTAGGTTATACTCCTGCCTGTCATTAGCACTGATACTCATCACCAAATGTTTGCCCTGTGGGGTCACAACAGTTTTAACTGTTCCTTCCCCATTGTATCTCCTGCAGAATTGGTGAGCATGTAGCTTTTCTGATTTTGCAGGGTATTTGGAGTGGATTTTCCATCCTATGCCTTCTTTTTTTTTTGACTTTCCATTTTTTCAAATGTGATTCCGTTCCCATAGTACATGCCAATTTGTTTTTCTTCCTCTACTTATTCATGCTGGCTGTCATCCCATTCAGCTGAATATATAAACCACATTTCCCCTTTGAAAAGCAACAGGAAGGTCATTCTTTGATTCAGGCAGCAAGAGTTACTTACTTTATGAGTAGCATTTTGTTGTTCCATCTAAACTCCTGAAAAGTATCACTCCCTGGAGAGGGAGAGCTGACTCTCCAGAATTACAAACTTGATTAAGGGAAGGCACTTATTGACAAGGTCTCCTTGTTTGAACCTCAGAGAATGATACAAGTGCATGCTTGATAAATCTGCTTCTCAGCTCCCTGCCAGAGAAGTCTTTGCTCTGAAGCCTAACAGCTCCTGGTTCTTGGAATTCAAAACTGCACTTCTAAGAATGTGATTCTGATTATTTTTACATATGTTTATTCTATTTTCTTTAAATGTAGAGAAGGGGAATCTCAGTTGTTTCTGTAGCATTTTTAAACCTACTCTGAATATTTAAAAAATGAAGCCTGTAGAACCATGCCACTCCGGTATCTGGCTTGCCAGGTTGTTTACTGCTATTTGTTTCATGAAATATGTATCATTCCTTTATACAACTATTATTTTGAATCCACTAAAACTATCTTGAGTAGCTTCAGGACTCACACAGACTGTACCTTTTGTTGCTGTGTAGCGTTGTTTGTGTGTTTTCTCTGAGCTGATGGTTGCATTGTATTTATGTTAAAATTTATATAGCAATTGATGGAACTGAACTAATTTTCTGATTTCTTCTTCAACATGAGCAGAGTTAATCTTCTAACAGCAGGTTTTTTGGGGCCCCAGACAGGTCACACCAAGGCAGTTTACAAGGCAGTTTACAAGAAGTAAAGATCAATATTTCACTGTTAATAGAAGAATATACTAATAAGTTAATTCTTTTGACTATGTTGTGTTGGGGTGGGCTGGCATTTCTGCGTGGCCTTGAGAGAGGAAATGCAGCTAGGATAAGCAGAGTGGCAAGTGCTGTGGCTGTGACCAATAGTAAAGCAGTAAGATAACTTTTCACCAATTATGTTAGAATATGCAAACATTCTGATGTGTATAAATGTCTATTCTGTAAACAATAAGCTGTTACATATTCGGGACCTTCTGAACTACACGCAGCCAGGAGTGTCATTTATATCATGCAGTCCATACCCCTACCCTTGATATAATGGTGACCCCGACGTGATAAGAAAAAGGAGCACCATGATATTATGGTGATTATGAAAAAAGCTGCGGAACAAGCAGGAACAGGGACGGAGCCTGGTGAAGCAAAGAGCGGGAGCAAGCCCGTGGTCGGTCCAGACCAGTTATTGACACCTGTAACAGGTGAGCCACTGGGGACAAAAATAAAATAGGAAGAAAAATGACCAGGCAGTTTGGGTACAGCAGAAAGTTGACAGCTCGCCTGTCATGTCAGCTGCAGAGCCAGAGCCAGGAAGCAGGAAGGGGGGGGTTACCTGTGGTTCCCCTTCTCACAGCTTTCCAGGACCTGCTGCTGGACGAGTTTGCAAGTGGCGCCAGCTGAAATTGCAAAGACCCCCCCGCCCTGAGGTAGCAGGGGCGGTCCCTTCTATGCTGCCGAAGCCTGTCTATGTAACCAAATGGGAACAAAACAGTGCACACTCTATGTTTACTATTCAACTGCGCAGATATGACAAGTGAGGCATTGCATATACTCTGCGTCTTCACACAAGTTTAAAAACTTCTGAGACAACTCCTGGAACTCCGGGAAGCGAACTGAAACAGAACGACACTGTGCCTTGAAAGTACAGATGGGGCACTACCGCAAAGCCTGATGCCTGATCTGGCGAGGCATCTGCGAAAAATAACAGCGGAAATCGGACTTAGTAAGAATTATAAGCTTTAATAACTTCGGAAAGAAGAATTAAAAGTGTGCAACAGAAATATGGCAGTAGCCCGAAATGCTTTCCGTCTTTTCTGGTGGAGCAGTGCCAAGATGGCGGCATCCAGCACGGACCGCGTGCAAAGGAAAGAACTTGCGAAAAAAGTAACCTTTAAGCCTTAAAAACCCCTTTGCGCACTTGAGCAAGAAACAGAACACCTTTGAAATACTGTATGAACTCGCAGAGGAAGGATCCTACTGAAAATCGAGCTGTTTTTCCTGAGATCAGCAGCAGAATCGGGACCACAAGTCCCAGGACGCTGGGTGGGCAGAGGAGCAGTCCGGCGCTTGCCACAAGCTCCCACGCTCAACATCTACACTCGACATCGGTCGTCAGGGGACAACTCGGAGCAGAAGCTGTGGCGGAGCAGCGGCACCAGGGATGGTGGCTGGGGGGGAGGCGGCGGCTGCCCTTCCTCACCTTCTGCTACCCTGAACCGGCGTGAACAACATTCAACACAGCTGCCACCTCTCCTCACCTTCAGCTGCCGCTGTCAGCTGGCATGGAGAGTATTCAGCACAAGCCGATGAATGGGGCAATGGCCCCCCTTCTGCCCTGCCCCTGCAGGGGAGGGAGACCCACAGCACAGCTGCTGAACC
>WEIV01029910.1:5745-59208 GCA_013390005.1 Calyptomena viridis | reverse complement strand
CTCTAATTAGAACTGTAATCTATAAACACAAGAAACTTGCACATGTTTTGAGCACAAAATCATATTAATCAAACAATTTGCACCTGCTTTTAATGATACCTTTATCTGAGGTTAAAGCTGACAGATTTTGAAGGCTATCTCCCTATCGTTAGTTATAGTTGTCCTACTTCTACTGCCAAGTTTGCTTAGTTTTCTGCAAAAGGGCCCTGCAGAAAATTATGATGGTAGTTTTTGTAGCATAAATACAAAAAGGAGGGGGAGATGTCGGGGTAGGCTGGCATTTCTGCGTGACCTTGAGAGAGGAAATGCAGCTGGGATAAGCAGAGTGGCAAGTGCTGTGGCTGTGACTAATAGTAAAGCAGGAAGATAACTTTTCACCAATTATGTTAGAATATGCAAACCTTCTGATGTGTATAAATGTCTATTCTATAAACAATAAACTGTTATATATTTGGGACCTTCTGAACTAAACGCAGCCAAGAGTGTCATTTATATCATGCAGTCCATACCCCTATCCATGATAAAGTTGGGTGTAAGTCAGTAGTAAATTGTTAGAAAAGGCTGAGTGGACTTAACTGACCTCTGCCCTCAACTTGTAGCCATTACTGTAATTTACATGAAACATGATGAAGCAAACAACTGGATAATAACTGTGTTTCAATCTCAGTATTTTTTCTTCCTGCAAAAGTCAGAAACTGGTATTTATAATTTGCAGATTATAAATTTAGTTTTTGGTTTTGCGTGTTTGGGGTGTTCTCAGACAAAGAAAGTAGTACATTAATTTCCACCCATTGCTCTCTCCTTGAAAAATAAAACTTATTCTAATTGATAACCTGACCTATCCAGAAAAAGATAAAATTGACCTAAGTTCAGTCAGCAGTACTTAAGAATGGCCACCTTCATCAGGTGTAAAATGCTACATATATTTTTAAACTTTAATCTTTCTTACCTGACAACATTAGAAAAAGCTTTATCACGATGAGTGAAGTTTCATTTTGGCTGCTCTGTCTGTCAATGTTGTATGTTTAAAATAGGAAGTAAGTTAGTAATGCAGATGATAATTTATTTTGGTTGTATATTGCCCTTCTTACCACATGGTGTTTTGAAAATCTAATCTTAGGTATTTGAGAGAGTTCTGTCACTGGGACAATGATGCGATGCCTGGGTTGGTTCTTGGTCTTGCTAGCTCAGTTAGGCCAGGAAAGCATCATCGAGGGGTAAGAAGGTTGCACGGAGACCCTCGTGGTGAACATACATGGTTTATTGATCCTCTGTTGCCATGAGGCTCCAGAGGAGGTCAGACCCATTGGGGGTCCAGAACAGGATCTGACCCCGACTTCCTGTTTGCATGGGTTTATAAGGGGTCTGGGATTTGGGGAGGGAATCAGGGAACGGCCAATGGGAAGGGGGCGTGGGAGTGGTTTAGGGAAGTATAGGAGTGGTTTGGGTCCATATGTGGGGAGAATGGGGGGAGTGAGGGTAGAGTTAAACTGGGGAGGGGTTACAGAACTACATATTAAAACATATAAACATAGAAACAGGACAAGAATGTTAAACCATCAGTTTACTGTTGCGAAAATCAGGAAAGAGGCAGAAACAGAAAAAAATAGATATCTAATTGGTGCCATGTGGCATCAGTAATCTGTAAATGCCATCAGGTAGTTTTAAGTCACTACTCTGAAATGTGATGATGACATAAAATCTTTAGTTCTGGCAAAATAAATACATTGATTATTGGGAGACACTGAGAACATCCTATGACATTTGCATTGTGTTCTGGTCTAGCAACCATCAGGCAATAGGACGTTAGCACATAGAGCTTTGAGATGGTTGCCTAATTTAATCTATCAGTATCATATATATATATACATACATTTTTTTCTAAATCACATTTCTGTGAAAGATCACAAGATTAATCTGGATAAAGTAAACATGGAATTTTCTCCATTTTACGTTTAAATTTGTGTTTTACATGTGGTGTTACTTAGTATCATTTAGATGACAGATGCGAAATTAAGAGAATAGATAAATGTGGCTAGAAAGACAGTACTCACCCTGAACATTTAACTTCAGAGCTGCAACTCTTCGAAGTGTTGCAGGTGGCAGAACATAAAGCAGTGTGTACAGTAGCATTTTAGAAAATTGTTGGGATTCTTTGATGACCTGCATATATACACCCATTTATACGAGTTCCAGGGTGGATTAAAACTAAAAAAATTAAAGTATGATTTTACCCTGAAACATGCTTCAGTTGTGTAAGAACTTCAAAAACTATTGAAGGTAAATGTGAAGTTAAGTACATATTAGTTAAATTAATTTATAGTTTGTCACTTTTCAGCTCGCTGACAAATGTGGAAGAGAACCAAAAAATCATTTATTCAAATCAGTTTTTTGTCATTTCCTGGACAGGGCAGAAGAATTATTGTACTCAAATTACATTTTCTATAAATGTAATTTTCTATAAATGGGTTTAAGTGATCATATAGAGCTAGAAGCAGAAGAACGAAGCCTGAATTTTGGTTAGATATTCCAATAAAACCAAAGAGAGTTGCTAATTTAACCACTTAGCAATTTTGTTATATCCTGTTTTTAATTTTAAACCTCTTCAGACTGGAGAGCATTCTTTCTTTTGGTTATAGACTGCCTTGCTTATCTTCTTTTTAATACTGTTCTTTGACAACTGTTTCTTTCAGTAGCAGTGCTGACACAAGCAATCTAATAACCTTCATTCCTTTCATCCCCTCTCATTTGTTCCTGCCTCCACACCACATTGTCTCTTGGTTTATGAGGCCTAGGCTCAGCTGGAGGACTAATTCTAGTTAAAAATAAACCAGGCACATAAAAATGTGTTGAGTTTTAATGTCATTTGCTTCACTTCACAATCTCTTCAGCAGTTGAGCCAACAGATTTGAGGGACTGGTTGGGGTACTGTGATGTATGTACAGGGCTGAAAGAATGCAGCCAAAAATAATTTTAATTAAGTAAGTCCCAAACACTTGAGTGGCTTCCATAGATTGCTTAATTCTTTTCCCATTCACAATCATTTCACAATCCCAGTGGGTTTAATGGTGTTGCAACTACTTTATCTACAACTGCTCTTGCAGGCAGTAGGAGATCAGGGTGATTTTATTTGATATTGCTGACTGACTTAAATTGTTTGTGTACTGACTGATAAAGATACAGGAAACTTTTTGGTAAATGTAGGTAAGTAAACACGCTCTATAAGTATACACTGAAGTCTAATTAAATGTTAAGTTTTTACAAACCCAGAACACAAAATCATGTAACTGTTCTTTATTGATGAAAAGCAGAAGGTTTTGTCCTTTTCTTTTTCCAGGTGTAGAGCTGAATTCACTGCGGCAAATGAAGATACAGAGACCTATGACAATGCTTACAGATGTCCGACAGCTCATATCAAGTGGAGGAAGTGTGAATCAAAAGAATGATGAAGGAGTTACCCTGGTGAGTGGGCACATGTAACCATCACCCTGTGAATATGCATGTATTGCAGATGTTCCAGTGCGCGTGTTTGCAAGGCAATTCTCTTAAGAAAAATGAACCAAGATTCTGGTCCTTATCTGGCCTTTTGAAAATAGATGTATGTCAACTGCATGCGTAGTATAGATTTTAAAATAGGCTAGTACACCATCTTAATGACAACTTTCTTTCTCCTAGCCACTAAATATAACATATGCAACATAAAAATTAATAGTCAAAATTATTAATACTGTAGTTTAGTGCTGAAGCAGAAACTTGTGGTCCCTGGCATTCAGTGTGAGAGAGGGGCTGAAACTTCACTCTGTGATTCCTGTTTTTGGCTCGTATATTCTGGCTAAGCCAGGCTGAAACAGTTTCTTGAAGCTATCCCTTCTTGATTCAGTGTAATGAAAAATCCACCATGTAAGTGGATAAATACTCCTGTTCCCAAATTTCCATGTTATTTGAAGTCACTGGGTTTCATAATGTTTTTTTGTGTTAATAGATCTTCCATCCCTTTGTTTTGTCAGGATTTCTACTTCTTCAGCTGTCAAATAATTTTAAAATGAATGTATTTTTCTGTAGATAGCATGTCTGTGGAATGTGCTTTTTATATACAAAATCTTCAACACCATTGTCAATCAATAAATGGTAAATCAGCAGCATTAATATATCGAATAACTTTTTAAAAGTACTTTGTGTTTTTCTGCAAATAGTATACTGAAATAATTAGAACCCTAATAACTAGTAGTATTACTATTATTTCTGCATTTGCATTGAGTTACATAGCATGATAATTAATATACTGAATCATTAGTATTTCCATTAAAATATGGAAATATTTTAATACCTATGGAATGTTTAAGCTATAAGCAAGCTATATTCTGTCTAGAAACAGGACGCTGTAACTTTCGGTGTGGCCACTGCAAGGCAATCAACTGTAGTTAAAAACAGGAGGGAAGCAAGGAAGGGATAGGAAGAAACAACACAAGTTGTAGTTGAATTCATAAAAGCATTAATTTAACTTCCAGTTTTCTGATACATTGAGCCAAGCTGCTAAATCACATTGCTATTGTACGTAGCTTTTATTGCTTCTTTTGTCTGAATTGGCTTAGTTAAACTGAGTTTTCAACTTAGGTAAATCTTACTTTGTAACACCTTGTCTGTAGTTAGCTGGAATAGTTGAAATGCATGTCTGAATGTGTTTAAGTCTTGCAAATACTGGGAGAAAAACATTGCGGATAGTTTGTTTTTTGTTTTTTGCTTAGTGGAATATTGACAAAGGGGACATTTTTTGCATGAACAGTTTTTATGCTGAACTTTGATTTTTTTCAAGAACTGGTTACAAAGTAGATAATTTTGCTTCTGTTTGAGATTTCTTCTGTGTGAAACTTTTGTTTGACAAACCAGTGGGAAATCCAGAATGTGTTAAACTGCTCTCTCTCTATTCATGGGTGTGGAGTCAGCCAGTCTGTGATAGTTGTATGTGTATCAAAGGGTTCTGGGAATAGTGTTTTGTTGCTCTGCATATATCTGTAGAAACAAGATAAGGATCTCAGTTGTCTCACATCAGATTTGTTTTCTCTTGACAGAATATGTATCTAAGTCCATGTGTAAGTTTAATACGTTTAATCAAGCAAATTGTTGTCATAAATATATAAATACACACATTCTCATGGATTCATAACAACTACATATGTGCACATGCAATACAGACACAGAATTATATTTGTTAAAATTAATTTTTTCTTTGCATTCTCCTCTAATAGTTTCTCTTTGAAATATTTCAGTTATAAAATATTTCCTTTGTCCTATAAGCTTTCAAACTGCATTAAAATAACACTTGTCAAATTGATGCCTGAATAGAAATTACGATTTCTTCCGTTAAAATACATTCCTCCGTGGAGCTATGTCAAATTATAGGAAAATTTTGAGGATTTTGTACATTGGAAATGAGCATGCAGAATTGGTGTTCTGCCCCCTTGCCAGGGGAGGAGTTTAGATGAGTTGTACTGTGTTGATCCCTCTGCATCAAGCATCTTTATAGTGAAAACTTTATGCATACTCTGCATATGCAGCTGAACCAGAAATAGCAGGTAAGGCAGATAATATCCTGGACTCTGATTTTGGTGTCTTCTATGGTTATAGTGACTTTGGAACTACACAGGTGGAGTAACAGGTTTATTGCAAGATCTTTTTCTTGCCATTAGTCATCCATTTTAATCATCAGAAAAATATTTTCAGCTAACAGTACTTCAAGGAGAAAAAGTCAGTAGTTGGGCTGTGTGATTTGTGGCTAGAGGTTACCACTACTAATTTCAGTTCTCAATTTCCTCACTCTTCCTATGCCCTATTCTTACTGACCATTTTGAGTATTAAGTCTTTCGGACAGGGAATGAGCGATTACATTGTGCCAAATTCCAAATGCTAATCTTGTCTCCTTTGCTCCCAGAAGTGGAGGAAATATTTGAAATGATAGCAGAGAACCGTGGCAAAGACCACTAAACTGTAACCTGGATCAATCTCATCATATGAAGTATGTGCCATAACAGTTATTCACTACGTATAGGGAAGAATTTGCACCAAAACTGCAAATGACAATTTTTCCCTGATACAGGATTCATTATTGCATTTTCCTCTTTCGCTTGATTATTACTAGAGAAAATGATTTGCATTACCCTACTATGTCTTTCTCTCTTTCTTCACCAGACCTGCTTGGTATTATAATGCTTTTATATGTATTTTACATGCTTGCTCTTTGTATTAATTAAATAAAAAATAAAATGTCTGACTTTTTTTACTAAAACAATCTCATTCTATGAATAACATTCATAGTGTAATTGATTGCTGGTATAAATGCCAAACACATATAGAGCCTTAAATAATACATTGCAAAAGATAATGTCCAGCTTCTCAAATCAGCCATTAACAAAATATTTTTGAATTTCCTTTCTCCTCTTCTAGCCACTACTGTTTTCAGTACCTTATCACTCATACTGTATTTGCTACTCGGTGACAAGCCATGGGCAAACACAACTAGCTTTGAAGTTGTCCCTGCTTTAGCAGCAAGTTGTGCTGCTTCACCTCCTGAGATTCCTGCAGACCAGAGTTTCTCTGAGTCAGTTAGTTACTGCATTTTCCACCCTCCTTCTGTTCCACTTTGACTCGGAAATGAAGTTTACAGATACAGAAAATCAACTAAAATTGTTTAAACAATTGCCAATTAAAATAATTAAGTATCTAGGGGAGCAATGCGAGTATAGGAAGTAAAATCTCAAAAATTCAAAACTGGAAAAATATTTTCTGTGACTAATTCTGTGCTGCAGTCTCAGTGTGCTTGGTTTGATTATGTGTTAATGAATCCAATTTGGAGTAAATAATGTCAGCTTACACCTAGGATATTTGAACTGCTACAAAAGAAAATTAGGTTTAGGCTCTAAGAGAGCTCAAGCTGTTGACATGTATGATTCTACCTGTGCTCATGAAGTTTTTGAAAGTGTTTGAAAGGATTTTTACTTGAAATTTTATGAAAGGTGACAGACTAAATTGTTTAGTAGTTCTCAATAAGCTAACATGCTCATTTTTTGGTGGGTCTTGTTTATAAATGCTAAAAAAGATTGCACAGTGGTTTTCTAGTCTGTAGTTATGGCGTGTATATTTTTTTTTGCAGTTATGATTTAGTCAAATACGCAATAACACATCTGAGATTTTTAAACTAGTAACATATGCAATATTTAACTTTTATATTGCAGCTGCATGTGGCCTCTGCTAATGGATACAAGAATGTTGCATCTCTGATACTAGATCATGGGGCTGACCTCAATGTAGTAGATAATCAGTACTGGACACCCCTACATTTAGCTGCAAAGTATGGACAGGTAAAGCATGATTTTTTCACCTGCTTCTCTTTTCTTTATGGTAGTCTTCTGTAACAATAACAAATACTTTGAAGTAAGGGAGACTATTCTGATTTTAATGTGAAAAACTTTTATGTTCATGTACTTTAGATGTTTTCTCAAATAACAAAGATCATTTGAGAATAAACATTGTAAAGCTATCAACTCAATACAACTCATTAAAATCAATCTACCATCAGCAGCAGTTTGTCTCCAGCAAAAATTAAATTTGCACTGACATTGGAAAGGAAGACAAAGTAAACAGTTTTGTCTGTTATTTTCTTATAGTCTGATGTCAAAGTTTATTTTTATCTAACTGTTTTGCTGTATATATTTCTGTGAATGGATGTCCAAGGTTCACTTAGCAGTCATGTTCAAAATTTTCCAGTCATTGAGTTGTGGAAGAGTACCCTGGATTTGGGATTTAGAGACATGCCTAAACATGAACTTGTGCCTTTTAATATCCTACCTTTTCAATTTTCCTTAAACATCAGTCTCCCTAGATATGCTCAGTGAGCCTTCGTTATAGTCTGACCACTTTAGGAGAGCTCTCCACAACTCTCACTAATGCACCTCACAGCTCAAAAGTCACTGCTTATTGGTAGGTACCTTCCAAAAACCTCTGTGATGCATCTTAGCTTGGACTTCAGAATAGTAATAATACACTTCATAGCCAGAAGATAGTAAAAATATAGTAAAAACAAATGTATTTGCAACTAATTAATTCTGCTGGCATACAGATTTCTCATATTGAGATACCCTGTATCTGCTTTTTAACAGGGTGTGAAAGCTCAGCATATGTTCATAATAGATGAAGTAATTTGTTTATATATGTATGGCCTGAAGTGTATCCTCAATAATTTCTGGTAGTGTAAATTTACAAAGAAAAGTTTTTCCACAGAAATATATTGAAGCAAAAGTGAGGTATTAGTGGTATTTTGCATGTACTGCAGATTTATTTTCTTCATCCTATCTTGTCCTGTGCTGTTCTGTAGTTCTGCTGCAGTTCTGCTACTCTCACTGATCCCTCTGCATTTTCATGTGATACTATGGTATACATTCACTCTGTCTGTGTTCAGACTTCAGTAGGGTAACAAAACTCTTATTCAGAAGTGAGGTGATAGCAGTGATGCAGTCTTGAGCTGAGGTTACCATTTCTTAGACTTTTTAAGGATGGCTTAAAAGTCTGGGCTTTGTACTGCAATAATGTAGTTTCTTGTAATAATGTGTGTTTCTTCTAGTGTGAAGCCTAAACCCTAGTTTTATTGAAAAGTACTTGATAGGACTGACTTGAAAGGACTGGGAAAGAACTTGTCTTTGCTTGTATAGGCATAATGCATATGTGTTTGCAACACTAAAGCTGAGTGACTTGAAATAGGTATTATTTTTTCTTTTTGAAACAGACCAGTGCATATAAAGTTTGTAATTGAAATTGGCTAATGGAAAAAATGTTTGTTTACTTTTGAAGTGTTCTAAGAGCTTGGATTACTGTTCTGTGAGATGACCCTTTTTGCTGGCACTTTCGTTGAACTGTATCTCCCTTTATATCCCAGATGAAGATGGTGTTAATTCTTACTATTTCAGGAGTTTTCAATGAGAAATCAGGGACCAGTTGTGCTGGTCTCTGTTCAAGCACTATGGGTATGCACAGAGAAAGACAAATGAAGTAACATTGTGCTTTTCCTCACTGAAATTAGAAAAAAACAGACTAAATACCTTCCCTTTGTAGTGTTTATGAATAATACAATTTAGAGATAGCTTATTATCATTGTAGATAATTTGCCAATTTTATTTAGGAGGTAAATATGGCTTTCATGTGATTCTGCTTGTAAGAAACAAGTAAGTAATTTAAACTCCTTTATAAATTTATTGGATATCAGGGAAATATTTCTTTTGGTAGCAAAGCCATTGGAGTGTTTTTAAAATTTCTTTTCATATGATGACAATTTTAATACCTTAGTCTTAGTATGAATTCATGTGCATAACATATTTATAATTCCATTTTGAATAATTAATTATAGACTAATATGAGCATTGTTGGTATTTTGGGTAAAAGTAGTATGGCAGAATGGGAATAACCTTAGTCAAGACATGATTTGGATAGTCTCTTTTAAATTAAAATATATTTTATAAGTTATTTTTAGCCAAAAATATTAATGTTCCCTGAGAAAGTCATTAGCATAAATTCTGTACTCCATCCCTTACAGTTTCACACCCTTCTAACACATATTTATAGCATTTTTTTTTAAAAGTCTCACTTGAAAAATTTGCTACAGTGAGAAATCTGTATGTACTACCAGAAAACTATAAAAAAGTCCATTTGGTTTTAGTTCGGTGTCCTTTTCAGTTCTTGAGAGGATTTGTATCCTTCCAGGAATGTATCTGTAAGCTTCTTGTTAGAAATCTCTAGTTGTGAATTAAGTGGATTACAAAACCTTATTGCTCCCACAGTAATTTATGTGAGAAGTTATTGGTGAAAGATATATTAATCTGAATGAGGTAAGCAAGTGAAAGACATTACATCCACACATAATCAAAACCTGGCTTGTAGAGATACCTCCATAATGGTAAACCCATTTTTATTTAGATGGAGTTCTTACCAACTTAGCCAAGTAAATTTAAGGACTAAGTTATAGTTTTGGCTTGTTTTGGGTTGTTTAATATGAAGAATCACACCTAGGATACAACTCATACATTTCTAAGGGAATGAATCATTTCTTAGCGATCTGACCCTCCTCTATTATAGAGGTCATGGACAACTAGCGTGTGTTAGAGGTCTACTTTGAACATTTAAAAATTCTGCAGGAGGAATCCAGACCAAAGGATGAGTCAACTCCCCACTGGTCTTCTAGGTCTACGCAGTCATCATGAAGTGGGCGGGGAGTTGATGCCTTACTCTTAGAAAGGATAAAGCTGCATAGAGTGAATGCTACGGAAGGAGTAGAATTAGATACTCATAACAATTCCAATCTTATCACAAGCAAAACGTAGAAGTAGGTCGTTGCATTGTTTCCAGACATCAAATAAATTATAAGTGTTAGTATGTATTACCTGATGGTGTAAAAAAATCTATATCTATCTTTACATGTATTTGTAAAGAAAACCAGTTGCACGGATAAATTTACCATTTAAAATTTGTTAGAGTATTATTAGTCTGAATACTGAAGCACAGCATGAGTGAATGATAAATGCCTGTTAGTGCCAGAGTGTGTAGATCCAGAGTAGAACATTTTTCTTGCATAGGAATATGGGATATTTCTGGTGAGTTTGAGGGTTGTCTACAGGACATGGCCACTGAGTACAGAATAAGGCAGCTGAGGCTACTGCCTGAAGGTCAGTCTCTCTGTTTATAAGACAAGAGTCTGCTTTACAGCAACAGATTAGGTTACCAGTGAGCACAATAGACTGTTAACTGAAATATTAAAAAATAATGGTAATAGCATTAAAAAATGGGCATATTTTTCAGCAAGGTTATTCTGAGTTTCTAGGACTGTTATCATTTCCCGTGTAAGCATTAGGGCTAAAAGCAATCTTGTATTTTTAATGCACATTGAGAGATGAAGATTATACCAAAAATTGTTATTATTGAGGTATTTAAATCAGAATTGCTTACCTTAATAATTTTTCTGTAGTAAAATGATGAAATATAATAATCTCTACAATACACATCCAAATCTGCATCAGTGACACACAAAAACCTCTTCAAAGTAAGATTATGAGGGCAGCAAAGCTAGGCTAAAGAAATCAGAATATGCCAGGTTTGCCTATGTAAATTTAACGGGTATTTTTGCACATAAACATTTTTAACAGTCTTTGTGATGGCAGTTGGAGCTCCTTTGTCTCCCTCACATGCAGCATGGGCAGTGCTGGTGTATCTGTGGTTGCTGTCTGTGCACGGCAGAGCAGGTCACACGTCGTCACTTGGGTACCACACTGCCCATGCTGGCACTGGTAGCAACTGCAGAAGGGCAACTTGTATTTCTCAGGCTGGCCCCTTAATTAGAATGTAGCACAGCAATCACTTTGTGAACGGCTAGTAATCTGGCATTGGTAGTGCTGTCCCTGCTGGACATCTTCCAGCTGCTGTGATCAGGAAAGCACACACTCGCCCTCCCCGTGGTGGGAATAGGCTGAAGCTCTGACATTTGCCTTGGGTACTTTGGCACAATTCCCAGGCACAAGCTGTTTCTTTGTTGTTTATCACAGAAATGTCACCTTTCAAACAGCTATCAGAGGCGTGCAGGTCAGAGCTGACTTTGCAGTAGCTTAAATACTACCTCTCCCAAAATTTCATCCTTGGGGAATGATGCCTATATCTAAACTGTTAAATCACTAAATGAAAGAAGGCTAGGGATTAAGCCAGGGAACAGTCTGGCTCACATTCATATTGTTTAGAGCTAGTTTCCTCTATGAGAGATTAGTCTTGTTTGTAGAGAGCTGGTGGAGTGGTCCAGAGCAGAGTCAGGGAGAGAGTGAACAGTTAAGCACTGTGGATTATAAGGGATACTTAAGCTTGCTCCATTGCACTCTTACTTAGTGAGACAGATTTAGCCTCTGACTTTGAGGTTTAAAGGGTTTCATGATGTCAAAACAAAGGATAAGAGATTCTTTGAACTGCTGACTTTATCTCTGCAAGAGTAACTCCTGCACTAGCAAGGATTTCTCCCCATCAATAAATTGGAAATATCCCAAAGAAATAAAAGTTTTTTAGAGATCTCAGATGCCTACTTAATGTTCTTAGCATGTTATGTACATCTTGTGTAATTTTCAAAATTTACGTGTGAAATCGTCATTCTGTAACAGTATTTTCCCTTAACACACATTTGGTTGGCCTATTTGCTTCAACTAAGTCATACCCCTCTGACTAGTTAGTTCATCAAAACACAGCATTTCTTTCAGAACATTGCTGGAGTCTCAGAGAACACGCCTTCTTTCTGTGTGAACTATTTGCTCATCACCAAAACACATTAGTCATTTGACTCAATTGTGAGCTGTAGTTTCATTTTCTTTTCTTTAAGTACGTGTTGACCTTGAAATAGAAAAAAATCCACGTCTGTTGTTAGAATATGCTTCAGTGCAGAAGGGATATATGAATTTATTGTAGGAAACAATGTTTGATCTCATGCAAGTTTGGCCATTGCCATAGGAGTTCCTTTGAATGTAGTTTCTGAACTTCTGCAAACACACTCCACAAATATTTTTAATGAGAAGAGCCTAAAGAAGAGGATGCTTGTTCAGTATTTCAAAAAGAATGGAGTATAGTCACTCAGGGAATAAATATTTTCCCTGTCAAGTAGTTGGAATCTTTAATTTATGGTCAGAAAATCCTCTAGAAAATGCTTTATCCAGACATATATCACCCTTTTTTCTTTAGTCTTTTTGTTCATGTTTGGCATGCGCGACTGTACTCAGGTAGAAGAGCCATATTTCCCTTCAGATCACATTACACTCAATTTCCTCAGAGAGACCACTTTGGGATTTCTGTCTGTGGTATCTTTCTTTCACTCGCAATATATTCACAAGATTTCTGTAAATAATTCAAATGCTAATTGTGGGTACAGAACATCAAGCAAGAAAACCTAGATTCGCAGAATACCCAATATAAGAAAATAGTTTGAGCTTCATATATAGACTAGACCTCGATTTACAAAATTATGATAGAATTCTTAGGGTTTACATGTATGTTTTTAAAGCTGTAATATGCACAGACTTGTTATGTGTGGTTATTGCAGGATCTTACTGATCAATATAAATTCTATTTTTCTTGAAATACCATTTACAGTGATTTGCATTTGCAAGTATGAAAAAAAAAATCTAACAAGACTGTTCAGGCACAAACTTTGAGAAGTGACAGATTTATGATCTTTTCTGTTGTATCAATCTGTAACTTGTAGGCCTATAACTTACAAGCATCTTTAATCACAAGTTCACATATTTTTCCCTGATTTATTTTACTTTTTCCTCTGTCTGATTTCCTGGTGGAATGAAAAATAAAATTGTAGGGCATCAGTCTTGACGTAAAGACTAATGAAGTGTGTACTTTAGCTGTAGAAAAAAATTTGAGTAGCAGCTGTTACTTGCTTTGATAGCTGAAAACTGCTTTCCTTCTTTACTTGAACTATTCCAGAGGTTTAAAACGCATGGTCTTAGACCATATAGGTTAAACTTACTGACTGCAGAAAGGTCGTGGTGACCCTAGGGGGTTCCATTGCAAGCTCTGTGCATGGACAGGCACAGTATTTACAGTTCATTCCTCCCAAACATAACCTTAGTTGTCCTATTGCCTCTAGTCAGCTCCTTTCTGGTCCTTGTTGTCCTTGTTGCCTTATTGTCCTGTTCATTTGCCTGACTTCATGTCCTTTCCTTACATGTTTTATCCCAACCCTAATTTCCTTGCACAGTCAGCTTCTGACCCTCCTCCTCTCCCTGGTTCTCATCCAAGCTTTCATTTTTCTCCACTTTGACTTCATGCCAACCTTACTGCCCTTCTGGCCTACTTGCTCAGAGTCTCAATCTCCCTTTTTCAATCTCACTGTTTTTTTCCCCTCACTACGCCACTTTCCTTTTTCTGCTTAGTCTGTCTCTACCTACATCCTGGCTCCTTGCCGCATTCCTCCTCTTGTCTTTCACTTGATTTGTTTCATGCTGTTCAGAAATCCAGCATTTTATCTATGCTCTCTTGTATTTCCCACCACCGCCCGCCCTGTCTACCCTGCTGCTGGTCTTATTCCCACAACCTACTTTTTCTAATCTGTTCCACTTTGCTGACCACAGGTCTATATTGTATTAAGAATTAATCTATATTGTATTAAGAAGGGAGATTTGTAATGAGTTTTAGACATAATTTTCTGTGTTTGGAGCAGTACTGGGGATCAGATCTGCAATTGCAGAGGAAATGCTATTTAGCCTCTGAACACTATTGCTCTTCTTTAGGGCTTCACATACGAAATTTTGGCTTTTAGGAAGATAGAGTCTTATAAGGCATACTATTATGTAATGGATTAAAAAATATATGTTCTTAAAAACTCGATTCACAGGAACTCTAATGGCTTAATAATTACTTTACTCCCTAATGTTGAGAGTCTGTGTCTTGGAATTTGTTTCACTTCCTAGTACCTTAAGGTCTCTAACCTACACTTTTCTTCTTTATGTTCTTGGTGCTTACTGAAGTGCCTATTATTACCCCATTTAATTATATAGTCTCCAGTATTATTCTTAGGAGTTTTATTGCTCCGTGACTAATCTGATCTGTTTTATTGGATCTATGAAATATATATGGCCGGCATGAAGCTACAGCAGCTCTATCACAGAAACTTAGTAATTACAATAATAACAGTAATAAAAATTGAAACTACTTCCCTACTTTCTAGTTTTTTAATTGCAAATCTTTTAAACATCCCAATATATATTTAGACAGCACAGCCGATACTGGTTAGACCAACAGGTAGGCCTGTGGTGGGCTGTATTAGCAAAAGTGGGCTCCTTGATTTATCCATTATAATAAAAAACCCTGTATTGTAAGCATCTGATAGCTGATTTTTTCAAATGTTTGAAACTGGGTGAAGTTCATATGATTTTCCAAACAGACAACAAAAGGAATATTCTCAGCCTATGGAATTAGTCTTATACCTAATACAAAGCCTTCAAATCATACAAACATTGGAACTCACAAAGACTAGTAAATATTTTCCTGTACCCTGCTTCCAGAACTGCTTAATTTTTGGTTGCTTTATTTTTTTATCTGATTAAAAAAACCCTACCCAAAACTGAGAAATCATAAGCATTTACAGGCAGCAGTCCTAGCAAATTGCTTAACAGAAATCACACAGTGAGTTAAACGTGCGCTTTTCCACCCAGTGAGATAAATTTTAGTCGTATAAGAGACAGAAGACTGCTTCTTTTGAGTGTAGATATAGGTCATGTTACTCAGTGGTAAAGGCTGCAGATAATAATGGTGTAACCAGTTATATTTCTTGTGTTCTGCCTAGAGGTTTTGTTGTATTTAGTGAATAAACACCTTAGATATTAAAGTAATACTTGAGGATTTCACTGTGTTTCACACAATAGTGAGAGATTGATGGTGAAAAATAATACTGATTTCGATCTAAGATAGTTGATCCACTATTTTCGTATTGTACATCTTTGTCTCACTGTGGATAAGGGTATTCTGGGGACCATATCCAGCCAAAATGGAGTGGAAACCTGTGAAGTGACAGCAGGTAGAAGAAAATTGTAGGAAGAAGGTGATGAGGGCTTAAATAAAGAGAACTGAGGAATAAACTCAGAGAACTGAGAAGTGCCTGAGGAATAAAAAATGGGTGAAGGGGATAGGAACCAAAAGGTTGGTGATGAATCAGGTCACTTAGGGATGGTAGGATATATCCAATGTTGAAACAGACACAGGGGAGTGGAGAAGTGGAAAGAATTGCTTATGTAAAGAGGGAAGAAAAGTGAGAGATTGAATTTATTGTTGGAGGTGCATGCAAATTGGATGATGCATATTCATTGCTGTGCAAAACAGCACATGAGGACATTTGCATAAAGCCTCCAGCTTTCTGAATTTACAACTTAAACAGGTATCTCTCTGATGGTAAAGAAAACGGAATAAATGATCTGAGTTAGTGGCACTGGGACTTGGATAATAAGAGTTCAAAGCTCAGCGAGAGCCAGCAGCTTATCCTTTGCAGGTGCTGGCACACATCTAGCATCCTGTACATAGCTTCAGAGGAAATATATCTGACCAGATGAGAGAGAAAGACACTTCTTAGGAGCACTGGTTCTGCTCTCCAGCTAATTCATTAGCAGTAAAAATAACATGGCTTGAGAGCAGTTTGAAGCTGCCTTTGCAGCCTCAAGGGAGATTCTATTATCACTCCTTCATGCCCCATATTTCCTACCCTGTCACTGCAGTTACTTATCTGTGGCAACAGGCCTTGCAGTTTGTCAGCTGGCCAACACAGCTCCTAAGCCTGTGGTTTATGAAACTGAACATTGGGCTTTCTTAGCTAGCGTATAATGTGCGGTAAAACTTAGACTCTTTTTTGGCACAGAGCAATTGTATTTGGAGGCTTTATAATGTGCCTATTACAGTAAATTTATTTATGCAGTCTTTTTTTCACAGTGTCACTGAACTGGTGAGATTGGAAGGGTTATCTGGCCCAACCTCCCTGCTCAGGCAGGGTCATCCTAGAGCATATTGCACAGGATTACATCCAGATGGTTCTTGAATAACTCCAGTAAGAGAGACTCCACAGCTTCTTTGGGCAATCTGTTCCAGTGCTTGGTCACCTGCACAGTAAAGAAGTGAAGCTTCCTGTGCATTGGTCCCCATCTGTTTCCTCTTGTTCTATTGTTTGGTACCATAGAGAACAGCCTAGTGCCATCCTCTTGACACCCTCCCTTCAGATACTTACATACATTGATGTGATCCCCTCTCAGTTGTCTCTTCTTGAGACTGAACAGGACCAACTCCCTCAACCTATCCTTGTAAGCAAGGTGCTCCAGTCCCCTAATCATCCCCATTGCCCTCCACTAGACCCGCTCCAGGAACTCTCCATCTTTTTTATACTGAGGAGCCCAGAACTTGATGAAGGGCTAGATGCCTCCTCAGCAAGTTCTCTGACTACACAAATCTGGGAGGAGTTGCTGATACCCCAGAGGGCTGTGCAGCCCTTCAGAGGGACCTCAAAAGTTTGGAGATATGGACAGAGAAGAACTGTCTGGAATTCAACAAAGGCAAATGCAGGGTCCTGCACCTGGGGAGGAATAACCCCATGCACCAGTACAGGCTGGGGTTGACTTGCTGGAAAGCAGCTCTGCAGGGAAGAACCTGGGGGTCTTGGTGGGCAGTGAGCTGTCCATGAGCTGGCAAGGTGCCCTTGTGGCCAAGAAGGCCAGTGGTATCCTGCGGTGGATTAGGAAGAGCATGGCCAGCAAGTTGAGGAGGGTGATCCTGCCCCTGTCTACTCAGCTTTAGTGATGCTGCATCTGGAGTGCTGTGTCCAGTTTCCCTTACAGCTTTTTATTTTCATTATTGCACTCTATGTTTCATTAGGTTTAAAGAACTGTTCAACACCCCTCTGGGTAACAATCCAGTGCTTGATCACCATCACAGTGAAAAAATGTTACATTGCGTTCAGAGGGAGCCTTCAGTTTGTGCCTGTTACCTCTTGTCCTGTCACTGGGCACCACTGAAAAGAGCTTGGCTCTGTCGTCTTTCACCCTCTGTTCAGGAATTTACCCACATGGAGGAGATCCCCCTGAACCTTCTTTTCTCCAGGTAGAAGAATTACAGTTCTCCAAGTTTTAAGATCCATGTGAGGTGCTCCAGTCTCTTGGTCATCTTAGTGGCCTTTTGCTGGATTCTTTCCATGTCTCTTATGTATTGAGAAGTCCAGAAATGAACACAGCTCTCCAGGTATGACCTCACCTCCCTTGATCTGTGGGCAACTCTCCTCCTAATGAAGTTCAGGATACCACTTACATTCTGTACATTGCAGTTTCCCTTGTTGAGTTTCATGAGGTTCTTGCCAGACCTTTTCTCGAGTTTGTCAAGGTCCCTCAGGATGGCAGCACAACCCTCTTGTGTATCAGCTACACCTCACGTTTTTGTGCAATCTCTGAACTTCCTCCACCTAGTCTGCTTGCTACTCATCACCACCCTCTGCACCTGTCCATGGGGCCATTTTTCCATCCATCTGACTGGTGGAATACTAGTGCATTGCCTGTTTTTCTGTTTGGCAAGCATCACATCAGAACAGAACGTGAACAGATGTTTACAATGTAAGTTTGCTGATATTTTCAAGACTTCCTTACTAGCTCAGGTAGACTTAGACTGGGAACAGAAGGGTGAGCTATTTAGAGCCCGATGTCTCGCTGTGGGGTCTCGGCGGCAGAATGACAAAGCAACACAGTTTCATGGTGATTCTCAGGGTGAATGACCCATGAGCGCTTTATTAACGCTACTTTTATACACTTATTCTACAACTACCATTGGTGCCTGTAAGACGTGTCCATACATAACTGGCCACTTGCCTTGTGGCAGTTTAATGTTGGCGCCATGAAAAATAAACATGTGCACTATTGGTCAGTCAGTTTCACCCTGACTCCATTATCTCCAGGGCCTGGGTCACATAGAGAGCTTCTGCTAAGTCACCCTTCTTGACGTTGTGCTTCCTAATCCTTGCTTCTTAAGGGCCCAGGCTGGTCAGGTTCACATCCAGTCCATATCCACAGAGGCTGACAGACCAGCTGTCAGCTGCCACAACTACCATAATTCCAAGGTGCCGTGCTCCTTGCTCACCACACTGATGGGCCCATGAAACATCAGGACATGTAGGAAGAGATGTAATACAGGTGGGCTCATGATCGAGGCGTGGACTTGACCGTGGAGGCTGTCACACAAGTTATTCATGAATGTGAAATATGTACGACAATCAACCAAGCCCTGCGGGCAAAATCTCCCTGGAACAGAGGGCGGTGGCCGAGTTTCCAATACGGTGAGGCCTGGCAAATTGACTATATTGGACCAGTGCCACAAACACACCAAGGCAAGAGCTACATCCTCACCATGGTGGAGGCAACAACTGGCTGGCTGGCTGGAAACATATCCTGTAAACCAGGCCACTGCATGAAACACCATCTTAGGCCTTGAGTGTCATGTTCTGTGGAGACATTGAACCCCAGAAAGAATTGAGTCAGAATGAACTCACTTCCAGAACAACCTTATAAACTCTTGAGCAAAGAAACATGGCATCAAGTGGATATATCACATCCCTTATGACCCACAAGCCTCCAGAAAGATTGAGAGGTATACCAGATTGTTGAAGACCACGTTGAGAGCCTTAGATAATGGCACAAGGAAGAACTGGGAAACAAATTTGGCTGAAGCTACTTGGCTGGTCAGTAGTAGGGGGCCTGCCAATCACCCTGGTCTTGTCCAAACAAAACCCTTACACGCTCTGGGAGGAGATAAGGTCCTCATACTACTGATGGGGAAGTGGCTGGGGAAGTCTGTGTGGGTTTCTCCTCCCATGAGGAAAAGCAAACTCATCCATGCCATTGTCTTTGCTCAGGAGACAGGGTATACTTGGTGTAAGGCACAGCATAGAAAAAGCACAGAAATAGGTATTTTAAAATGTATTAGTGATGGCCAAAGTCACAGACCAATGTGTGGTGGAACTGGAGCTTGAATGCTGAATGAATGGGAATATATAAAGCATGCAGGGTTTATGAAGACCTTTGAAACTGAAAGCAAGGAGCTTCTGGCTTGGTGAGAAAAGAAGGAGCCAGGGGAAACTAAAAGGTGGGACTTTCAGATTAAAGGGGTGAGACAGGAAAATATTCTTTGAGAAGCATTCTCAACAGTAAAAGTGTAATATATTCAGTAAGAGATGTCAGAGAGAGGTAGAAATGTTGTAATTTGAACCAAATACCAGGAATAAAGAGACGGTCATGCTTTATTAATACAGAAATGGTAACTGATTTTGTGTTTTGTGAAGGAAAGTATTCAGAGATAAGATCTGAAAGGAGAAAATGAAGGTCTAAGGTGTTTCCTGGTGTCCTGTCAAAAGGTACTGAATAAATAATTAAAGGCAAGACAGGTGATATTTCATAAGCAGATATTTTAAGTAACTGCCATTATTGTGGCATTTTCTGCACAGTCATCATATTGTTTATTTATTTGTTTGTTTTCATTTATAAGAATTGTCAAAAATAAGACTTTGGAAAAATAGGAATATATATATAAACTAATTCCATAGGATCTATAATATTTCATTAGATACGTTATTTCTTAATTTAATCTTATCTACATTATTTGTAACTCTGCGATTAAAATACCTTTGGATGGTGGTAAGTTACTGTAATTATTCTACAAATTTTTCTACTGTTAGGCACAATTCTAAAGATACGACAATTGGAATTTAAAATATTCCTTCTAAAACATTAGCGAATGAGGTTTTTTCTAACATAGACAGTTGTGTATCCAAAAGCAGGTTATTGAAATTGTCAGTGACCTGAATACCTTATTCCTGGTTACATGCATGCATCAAGGAATCCCAGCAGGAGATATTTCATTGGCAGCTGGAAGCATTGATATTGGAACGTGGGATGTCTTGTGATATAAATCCAAACCTTTGGTAACCCAAAAAGCTGTGTATTGTTACTAGATTGAAAGCGCATTTAAAACCTCCCTCATTTGATACAACCACTGTCACTTTTCAGAGATTATGCAATAGCTCAATTTTTTAATAATGAAAAAAGACAGAGATATATGCATTGAGACTTCTCAGTTGAAAGGAGGGCTAATTGGATTTGGAAATAAACCTGTTACGGCTTCCTCACTTCTTTGAGTTTGCTGAATTTTCTGCTGTTACTGCCAGAAAGGAAAGCCAGCATTAGAAAGATGAGGAGAGCAGGATCTTTTTATTTTTATAGACTTTTTCAGCAATATTTTCCTGTTTTTCTGCGATTAAAAGTTTGGGATTTTCTGTCCTTTTGGATTCCTCGTTATTGTGGTCTTTTGTAGTAAGTTTTCTCCTGTCAATTCCATATTGCATTTTTTAAAATTATTTCTTTCCTGTTTAACCTTTATTTATTTATTATTTATTTATTTATTGTTTCGTTTCATGCCAAATTACTATCCTTTCCCTTGGCTGCCTTGCAATTCAGGTCTCATTTTTCTGTAGGTCTGTTCTTCTGCTCTGAAGAATCATTTCTTTCCTGCACAGCTTATTTTCCTCCGTACTCATCTTGACCTTCCCTGTTGGTTACATTTATATGATACATGCTCTTTGCTTTAGCATATATCCAGGCATAAAAGTAGTTCTCCCATTTACTTGAGCTCTATATTCACATTCTAAAAGTATTTTTTCTCCTTATGCAGCTTTTTACTCCTTTCTGACCAACCAGTTTATCTGGGTACACATTACTACAACCTTTGATGGGGAAATATCTCTAGAGACTTTGGTTTAGCAATAGAAGAGCTCACTAAAAACCTTTCAGCACTCTTGTGGGAATTGAAAAATATGTTTTAGACATTTTCATTATATGATATTCTACCCTACCCTACTGTGCTATAATTGTGACCATTACTAATAGCTTAAACGTTTTGGTAAACGTAAGATAATGTGTCAGTTTTTACTACTGGCAGAGGACAGATTTACTTCCATAATGATGTCTCTGAGTCAGACCCCTTTGGCAGTGATGGCACACAGTTGTTGAATTAGTTAGGCATAAAGTAATATTTGTGATATAAGTCATAACAGATGGTGATGAAGTGTTAGGTTTTCTGCTTTTGTGAATTAGTTTACACATGTATTTGTGGAGAGAGGCATTGGAGATGGAGTTATGCTGAGGGTACACTGAAATCCTATGAGAACTATTTTATTCTGACTCTTGTGATTTATAGAAATGTGTTTAGTAGCTACAGAAGGTGGGGGTTTGGAGGAACTGCCTTGGTTTATCATATGATTTCACTGGTGCAGGAAGGAAGAAGTAAACTGAGTGATGCTGCACCTGACCTACTGCCATTTCAAACACATCTGTTTTCACCCGTTTTAGACCAATCTTGTGAAGCTGCTTTTGATGCACCAGGCAAATCCCAATCTTCTTAACTGCAATAATGAAAAGCCTTCAGGTAGGTGAAAATCCATGTACATTATGTAATTATTAGTTATTGTAACACTGTTTTCTTTCCTTCCTGCTTTCTTAATTTTACTTTATTTAGTTTTACTTTATGTGTATGTGTAGAGTCATATACATATACATGTGTATATGTTTTTACATATATTGCTGAGAACTACTAGTCATGGTAATACAGGATATCATATCAAATGACAGCATTTTCTTCCACTTGCTGCATTCCCTGTTTATTTTTAGCTGTGTTTGTTGCCTTGGTGGTAGCTGCATTTACACATTCTTGGTGACTTCTCACTGAGTTCCTTTCTGTCTCAATTGGTCATGGTACATAGTCTCATCAACTTGAATTTCTATAGCTGTTGTCTGAAAACAAGTTCAAAATCCTGTTTTGAAGTGTAGCACCCATTATTTACCACAGAAGGCACTTTTTTAGACCAGATAGCAACAGGGAGCGGAAACACTGGCTCTAAAGTTAATAGAATTATAGACTATATTAGGTTGGAAGGGACTCCAGATCAACTGGTCTAACACAGAGATCAAAGCAGGGCTAGCTGGCTGCTAGTCAGTAGTGCTAGCTAGCAGTGTTGAAGAGAAGAAACACATGGTCATTCAATCTTCTATGCCTAGACAAAAATGAAGAGGGAACCCAGTAATGTAGAAAATAGTATCTTTCTGTCAGATTATGAGGTGTAACTTCCTTTACATAATAAAGCAAAATATGTTATGTTTCAATTATTGTACCACCTACAAATATATTCACAGGGAACTTCATGACACTTAACCTCAGAAGAGTTGTTTGTGGTTAGATACATGCCAGTTTGTATTTGTATGAAAGGGTATGGACCAAACTCAGATTGTCTAACAATTTATTAGCTGACCTCATTTAGTATGTATTTAACAGAGTTGAGTTAACTGTATTTCTGGTCTGCAAACACAACTGTTTTCAGCACTTCTGTGTGCACAAGACATATAAATCTAGTTTGTAGAAATGTAAAACATTTGAAAAGGATTTAAGTGCATGTTTTCATTGAAATACAATGTTGAAAATGGTTGTATTGTTTTTCCTGAAATCCTATGAATTATTGAATACTTTGGTTTACTACACAGAAAGAATGGTTTTTAGATTTAGCAGATGACAACTTAATTCTGTACTGAATTTACTTTGCCTTTGTTTTCTCAGTAATTTCAAGTATTATGATTAATATATGAGCAATTCTTTTCATGTTTTCTAGCCAGACTTCTAATCTTAACCTGATCTTGAGATTTGAGTTCAAAGGAGCTTTTCTGCACCATTTATTTTTCTGATATCTTGATGTTCCCATGTCTTAGATGTTGCAGCTTCTGATTTTATTGAGGAAATGCTTATGAAGGCTGAAATTGTTTGGGAGGAAAAAATGAAAGACCCTTTAGCTGTTTCTACTTTATCTCAAGAAGAGCCGTATGAAGAGATTATCCATGATTTGCCCACAATTTCCAATAAACTGTAAGTGCTTCTGTTGTTATAGAGCAATTCACTGAAGTCCAATTATCATTTGACCTGTATCTGTCAATCTGTGAATCCTAGCTGTGTGTCCTTGAAGATATTCAAAACCCATCTGGACGTGATCCTGGACAGCAGGCTCTATGTGTCCCTGCCTGAGAAGAATGATTGGACCAGGTGCCCTGTAGGAGGTCCCTGCTAACCCCAACTGTTCTATGATTTCATGATTCTGTATGATTTGATGGGCCAAGTAACTCCTTCAGTTTGGAAGTCTGCTGAATCATCTTTTACATTTTTATCTCTCCTATCTTTTTGTCAACCTTAGTTCTATAAATGCAGACTATGAATAATAAAATACATTATTCTAATTGCCAGTAAAATTGTCTGGGGTTGCCTTAGCAGAATTATTAGACTCAAACATCCTTTTATTAAGGTAGATGGGAATAGTGTAGTAAAACTACCATTGCCTATGGGAGAAGCAGGGACAAATCCTGAAAAGAAAAATAATATATGTGATTATTTATTAATACAGATTAATATTACAAATTAAATGGTACTGATCCAAGCAGTTAAAAATTTGTAATTAGTTTTGTGCTGCTTAAAATTCCAGGGGAATCAAGTAGAATTTAGCAGCGTGGACTTAAAACTCAGTATTGAAGAGTCAATTTGTCTTAAATTGTAAATTTTGGGTTTTTTTGTATTTCCTTGCAAATCTTAAGAAAAGACTGTCATAGGTGTATGAATAGAGATGTACGATAGATATGAAGCACTAATGGCTGTTTTATGGCAGTACAAGATATATTGATATTTCAAATTCATGTTTACAGATACTGTGATCCATGGGAATTTTAAAAGGTACAAATAATGTCTTTATACAGTATGCAGTTGCTGTATATTTGAAGCATATTGGCTGCATCAGCTTAGAAAACATTGCCATTAATTTTTCTGTCATAATCACCAAAGAGTGTGTGAGTAAAAAAATAAATAAAACCTCTTATAAATAGGCAGAGAAAATATATATGCTTCCATTTCATAATAGTTACAATTTATCATCTGCAGAACGTATTTGGATACGTTAAAATCTGGAAGAGGTGAGCAACTGTCATGAAATGATCAATGTGTTAAATTCAGAATTCCAGGGGACATATTTAGTAAAGATTGCATATTTCATGGATAGTAAACACAGCGTGTTGTTTCTGCTTCATCATTTGTAGTCACTAATGTATGTAGCTGGGTGTATGATACTAATGTTTATGGAATTACCAATTTCTCATGCTTGTTAATTCTTTATGAAATAAGCAGTCCTCTAGTCTAACCCACTGTTTCAATAACCTGTCATACTCCTGAAATATATATGGCCTTCAATTCTCTTTTAAATGAAAAAAAAATAATTTTGAGGCATGAAATTAAGCTTTTAGATTCTCCAGTGTAAAGAAAACCTTTATTTTTAATTATTGAAATGTCATAATACCAGAAGTAGAAGGTAGGTCACTCTTGTTGCTCTCTAATGAGGTCTAGCAAAAGTTATTCATAAAGGTTTTGAAGACTTTAAGAACCTTTTCATTGTTCTTGCCATTTCAATGTGTTTTATATTCTAGAAGTTTGTGCTGCGATGCACATATTTTACTGGATACTGTTCTTTACTGCTAAAACCCATTAACTTCTGGAAGACTTGCACAAAGTTGATGAGTGTCTCTGCTGTTGTGTAACAAAGCAATTTTTTTTAATGTTGAAGAGGAGTGCACAATAATATTTCACATGTACCATTGTATTATTCTTTATAGTATCCATTCTTCATCAACTCTTTTGACATAAGGAAGTATGCTTAAACTGACATGGTAAATTTTACAAGTGCTCCTATTAACTCTGTTGTGGCCATATTGCTTTGTGACCATTTCAGAAGGAAACAGTATTCAAAAGCAGACTCAAAAATTATGAACAAACAATTGGAAATAGCATATGCTCTGTTAGCAAACCTAATTTTGCTGTTTCAAGATTAAATTTCAGCCCTGGTTTCTGGAAGAACACTATGAAGGGACAGACTTCAAGTTAGTATCTTTACTTGAGTAGAAGAAATAAAGCTTAGCAGTCAGTATATTTTCATTGTGCAAAATTACCAAGCAAACCTGGTTTCCTTTAGGCAAGTATTGGATTAATACAACAGAATTCGTGTTATCATGAAGCACTAATTGTATTAGAATATTTTTTCTAGTTCTTTTTACTGAGCTACTGAGTACTTTATCTATCTTATTTAGGATGGGTGGATTAGGAATGTAGCTGTGATGGGTTGGCCCTAGCTGGCACTCACTGAACTGCCTTACTGACTCTAAAACTCTTCTCCCTACCAGTAACAAAAGTTCTTTCCAACAAAAACAATAAGCTCAAAGAGCCCATGAAAATACCATTGCAGAGTCTGCCTTGATATAATTCTCTTTGTCAAGTTAGAAGATGCCCTCATACTTCCAATATTGATGATAAAACTTCCAATTATTTGATTATCAGGTCTCAGTTTTTCATACGATTTCTTTTTCTTTTTTTTTTTTTTCAATAAAGGACATGCTAGAGGATGGCAGCCAATACCTAAAAAGAAACCCAATAAAAATACACAAAACTTCAAATTAATTTCATATATGATGGCTTCTTTTCCTAAAAATTAAAATTGCTATTCCTCCACATAATGTTCAAGACTGTTTCCAGTCAGATAGGCCAGTAGCAAGTCATACCATATTCAAATAGGATAACAGCTCTTTCTTTCTATTGTGCAACATTATTTTGGCTTAAGTCTCCCTTGTGGTTAATTATCAATTATCCATTAATTTTTCTAAAAGAAGACAGTTCATGCTACTCTACTTGCCTACATTAACATAAAATCTTCCCTTGCACTGTCCGTATATAGTTCATCTTTCAAAGGCAGTGCTTGACTAAATCTTGTGACTAATAGAAATATATATGAATGTCAATCAAAATATTTTTCTAAAAAGCCACTCTTTTCTGGAAACATTTTACTTCAGTTTATTTTTCATAGTATCTTCTTGAACCTGAGTCGTAATGAACTTTTGGAGTAGTTTTAATATGTTTTTCCTTTCAGAGAATCATCCCCATTTTTGTTGTAATATGAATTACTTGTCAGCATTTCCATCACACAAAGTCCTACTCATATCTCATAAATGCACTTAATTTGTAGCTTGTTCTCATGTATATCAAGACATGGAACATACCTGTTATGTTATTATTCTTGTCTTAAGTTCAAAACATGTCTGTGGAAACAGTAGGCATGTTTTTCCCCTACACTTTCCTGTGATTTCCAATCACAGGATTGCCTCTCTTTTGTGACACCTGGAAGGTGTTCAGTTCTGAGTCTGTGTAAAATGTGAATTAGTATCAGTAATTTCTGCTTGTGGGTGTCACAGCTATTAATTTTTTTCTACAATCTGATCACTGGTATGTCTTATTCTAATTGCCAAGTTCACAAAAAATAGTTGAATGATGGATTTTCTTTTCTGCAGGTCAAGGGACATGGTTTTGGATCTTTTGTCTACGTGACCTTTGATAAACAAATTTATGACAAAATCTTGAGTCAGTCAAAGCAGTAAAAAAATGTTTATTTTCACTAATGTTCATCTAGACATTTTAAATTTAAATGTCTGAAGGAAAAAATTTTGAGAATGAAAATGATGTATATTTCATTGTAAAATATTAAAACTAATGCAATGTTTACAGAGTGACAGTTTCATCAAAAGAAAAGTTTTGTTTGTCTATGTTTTATTCAATGGGAAACTGCTATGACTTGTTTTCCAATGAACTTCCAATAAATTCTGCTTAGAAGGTGCTTTGTTCTTTATTTCTAAGATTTACGTGTGTTTCAGCTCTTTTTCCAAGAACAGTTCTTATCCTGAATTGCTATCATTGATATCTGTGGGTCCTCCTTAATTTCATTTGAGTTAACTGTGTGTATAATCTTGGCTTTTTTATAACCAGTAACTTATAATCAAGTAATTTAGAGTAAAAATGAGATTTATTTTAAGGAAGTTTGGGCTTTATTCCATAGTGGAATGCACTATTCCCACATTCCCATATTGAGTCCACATTTCCTTTCAAAGACATTATGTACGCATTTTGGCAAGGAGCTGATCTACACTCCATGAGATTGTCTCATTTTCACTGTCAGAATCCAGACAGTTATTTTTTAAGATGTTTCTGTTCTCAACTCCTGGGGCTGATTCCTTGCTAATTCCTTTGGATGTACAACACTGTCAAAATCATCCAAGATTTTGGTATTGTTGTTTTTCAGAAGTGTTATATTGTCTGAACTGTCAGGAGGGAAAGTAACTCCATATGTGTAAGAATAAGTTCAACTTTTATGTGGATGAAGAGTATTACATATTGTTGCAGTAATTTTGGGAGTCTGCTATTTGCTTGGGATTATTTTTTTAAATTTTAAACTTAGCACAAATTCAGAGCAGCTTCTGGTCATAAAATATATCTTGGATATTGCCTGATTAAAAGTAAGCTAAAAAATGATGGAATATAATTTTATTAAATAATAAATAAATATTATTGCAGTGGCAATATATGTATTTAATTATGTTAAAACATGCTGTTTTTATAAATAGTGTTGTATAGGTTAACACTGTGTTTTTTAAATTCAGTTTCAAAATTGGGTATTGATTTGCCAGCCTAGTGCTGTCAGAAGCAGACTCATGCATGTTCTGCTTGGCTTGTTCAATTCTGCTTCAGAAAAGAAATGCATAAAGGTGAATTTTAAGTCAAAATATTTTGCTCTGTGTCTTTGGGAACAGATCAGCCTATGTGAACAGTTGCTCACCAGTTTCTTTTTTGTACTTGGACCAGGAACTTGTGTCTCATCCATGAGTTGTATCTCAGTTCTGTGCTTGTGCCACCCACATTTGTTTGTCTGACACCTTCAGTACGAGTCTAATTGCTTTATTGATTCTCTTTGTAGCAATCCCCTGGCTATACCGATTGCCAAGCAAGATAGTTTGCTGGAGAAAGACACCATGTTTAAAGATGCAGCTAAAGGCTTATGTAAGCAGCAATCTCAAGACAGTGCGTCTGAAAATGTCACTGTGAACACCACAACCAAACTTGAACAGGTAATGGCATGCAGTTTCTTGAAATTTTTGTCAGTGCTTAGGTATGGAAATTGTAAACTTAATGAAGCTGAAGACCATTGTATTTTTTTGCCCTGACCACACAGCAATATCCTTTGTGCCATGGAACCTTGTCACCTTAATCGCTCCCTGCAACCAGTCTGACCCTGCAGAGCTCCCTCTGCAAATTGAACAGCTGCTTCCTGCCAGCTACTGGTGGCAGGTCAGGGGCTGTGGAGGGCTCAGAACTCCTCAGCTCTATTCATGGTTCACAACAGGGGAGGGACAACTGTTAGCGCTGCCCAGAGTGTGCTCTTGTCTACAGCATCGGTTCACCAAAGAAAGAAACACAACCTGGGAGACTGTAAAAACAAAATGAATGTCTAAGGAATATCAAGTTGCAAAGTATGTGGCTGTAATTCAAAGCTAGGAATTGCCAGATTTACAGCTGCAGTGTAAACTCCCTTTCATGTGATAATGCATTAGGTTACAGGCACTGATTATTTGGATACTCTTTATAGTTTTCTCCACAGGATCACAATCTCATTCAGTGTATAGGATAAATGCAAAAGGAGGCAATTATGTGTTGCTTATAAATCTAGCACGTTCCAAGTTTTCATGTTTATTGTTTGGAGTTTGGCAGGTTTTTCTGGGGGGTGAGGTTTTCTTATGTTTTGTTTGTTTGTTTTGGGTTTTTGTGGTTTTGTTTGCTTTTGTTTGCTTGTTTGTTTTGTGGTACAAGGGGGTTTATTTTCTGTTAAATGCATTTGGAGAACAGATATTCCAGAAATATTCAGTTTAAGAAAAAACTACTTTAGAATTGAGAATTGTGAGGGTGGTGTAGAGGAGTCTTTCCATTTAAAATAATTTACTGTGAATTTGAAGCATAGCAAAGGAGCAAGATAGTTACTTCATTTAAACCACGTTCAGTTAAAAAAAGCTGCATAACTGTCTTGGCAGGAGAATGCATGCTCCACTGCTTTTTATTTGTATATGTTTCAGAGGAATGGCTTGATCATATGAGTTCAGTCAGTGGGTTCATATGCAAATGATACGAGTCAATCTCTGAAAGTCCTCAGCTTTGGGATCCTGTAGAGCACTCAGTTGCCTCTTCAGTCAGAAAATACCACAGAATGTTTTGCACTTGGCTTACATCTTATTTTCACATCTTACAATTTCTGGTGTTGCTGACTGATGTGATGTGATGAAAACAGTCAATACAAGGGACAAGCACTGCTGATCAGAAAAGCGAATACTTGCAACTCTTTTAGAAGGAACAGTCCCATAATTGTAGGAAAAGAGAGGGAGGTATTTAGCTTAAGGTCTCGCTGAGACTATCACTTGCTTCTAGGTGTTCAACAGAAATGTGAACAAGAACATAGATACTTCTTTTTGTTTGATTCTCTTCTGATGCAGTCCTAGCTAAAGTTGTTTAGGTTTTCATTATCTCTAAGCTAAACTTCTGCTTTGTAGTTTTTGCACTAAACCATAGACAGAAACCGATTGGAATAAAACCAGCTAATCTTCCAGGTGAAAATGAACGGACAAAAGTCTTCATGCAGTTGCTTTTGTTCTCTACTGTGACCTAAAGTCTCTTTGGAGTCCAAGGGCATGTTTTCAGAAGTACTCCTGCTGTTTCACCGTATTTCAGCAGAACTTCCCACAATAGTTAAAATTCAAAGGCAAGACAGCAGACTTAAAGGTGAATCTCTTTTAGCTCCATTGGTTGAGGAATTTCTGCAGGAAACAATCTGTGAAATTCTGCTCTAAATAGGCTTGAAGGAACGTGTGTCTTGTGTTTTTTTAGAAGTAAAAACTGCAGATCTTGCCCAATATCTGTAGTTGCTGAATTAGGAGTGATACTCCCTTAGAAAAGAATAAGGAGGAAAAGTCCTATCTGAGAAATCATCACTAACAGGGCACAGTTTAGAAGTGGTGCTGTTTCAGTGTGTTTTTAAATGACTGGTTGCATTATTTACAAAAATTAACAGAGTAAAAGAACTTATCAGTAGGCAAGGGCTTAATGTGCTTTAGGTCTTATGAAGAAAAGAGAGTAAACCAGTTTAATTACTTCAGGAAATCATTAAATTTTAGTGAACTAAAGAATACCTAGATTTTGTCAAATGAAAGTGTGCCATTTTTTTCTTTATTGAAGTGATGTAATTGTGATTCTGGAAATACAGGGGTTGTATTCTATACTACTTGCCATGCATTATGAACTGTAGGCATATGTATATCATATCTATATTTGTGTACTTAAATATTTAGATCCTACTTTTCAGAGACAATACTTCCATGTAACATTTTTCTTTTTTTTTTTTTTTTAAATTTCACAGCTTGGGAAGTAAAGTTGTTATTTAACCCTGGTAGCAAAATAAAATTTTGAACAACCCTGTCATTCTGTTCCTGTCTTTGGGGTATACTAATTCTAATGAGTTTCACTGTCTTATTCTTACCAGTTGCATTCCAAACTACACTCAAAGTAATCATGATCTGTTTAATTTTTCAATAGGTTATGTGGAGTCATTACTTGGATTTTATGTGCATATATTATTTAAATATGTCAGCATGATATTTTTTATGCTTTGTGTCAGAAATACCATACATTCTTAGGCAATATGGCATGCAGATTAGGCCTTTATTGAGGGATGAGAGAGAAAAAGTTCATCTTAGTACATTTGAAACATGCATTTTTAATACAAAAATCCTGTAACATTTTTTGGGTTTAGAGAACTAACAGTTCAAATTTCTATGTAGCTTCAGGTTTTTTTTAATTGCAAAAATGATGAAAAAGAGCCTTAAGAAAATATTTTTCATGAAGTAAGATTTTTTATTACATGAAGCATAGGAGATGGGGATCAAATGACTACATCCATTGTCAGGGCTAGCTGACATGAACCAAAAATGTATAAGGAAGTGTGCTAAAAAGTTCTGAAAATACGGAGAATCCTAGGACAGTACTCGTATGCAAACCCTTCTTTTATTTACAAGTATAAAGCAGAGGTTTGATCTTCATAGAGATAGATTAAGACAAGCTTATTCTATGGCACAGATGTTCTGAGCTTTGATTGAGGGAGTGCAGTGAAAACCGATGCCTGCTTTGTTCCTGCAAGCCAGGTGAGCACATTATTAAGGAAAGGAGGCCACAGACTTCTGTCTTTCATCTGCTCTCCCTCTACAAGATACTTAAAAATGTTCTTAGAATTCTTTAGTTCTCTTTTTTTCTATTCCAATATACATCTTCGAAGGCAAATAATGTGGGGGGGGTTTTTTGCCAAGTGGAATTCTTGTTTTCTAGCCAGCTGTTTTTTCAACTGCCATGATTAAAACCAAAAAGAGCAAGAAGTGCCATCTTCTGTGTGACAGAGAAATCATGAAGTTTAACAGGGTGAGGAATAAACCTCTCCAATAGGTACATGTACACCTGATATGGAGTTGTTTGGGAATGACAGCTTTCTAGTTTCCTAATACATTTTTTTCCATAAATTCCAGTGACTTAGGTTTGTACTATAGGATAGAACATGATGGTACAGAATGATTAGTTGTGAAGTTACATTATTTCTCTAATTTGTATTTTCTAGATCAAGTTAATGCCTCCGGCTCCAAATGATGACCTGGCTTCTCTGAATGAGCTAACAGACAGCAGCCTGCTTTATGAGATTCAGAAGCGTTTCAATAATAACCAGATATATGTGAGTTGCTATTCACCTATCAACAATAAGCTTTCAAAAAAGAGCAAAGAGAGAATATGAAAAATAGGATTGCTATCATAAGTATTGGACAGTAACCTGCCCCAAATTCATGACTAGTTTTAAATGGATCAAGGCATGTGTATGTGTAAGCCTTGCAACTTGTAAAGTTTATGTAGGAAAAGGAGAAATAAAAAATATAATATCACTTCAGATCGATATGGGTACAATTTATGTGCTTATTGCACAATGGAAATATATTGGTAAACATTGATGAACACATTTGTTGTGAGTGAGTGTTTTAAGGTCGCTCAGATCATAGTGCAGGCTGAGGCAGCACTGCACTACCACAATATGTCATCTTCCTTCTCAAGCCACCAAAAGTTCCTTCCATCTTTAACATTATGTTAATTTAATAGAGCACAATTGCTGGAAATGTAGAAGAAATTTAGATTTAAAAAGCTTAGAATTCGGCCTGGGATATTTAATTAATCATCTCTTCCAATATTACAGAAATCATTATTTATACTGTAATGTTAATCATCTAGATACCAAATGAAAATGTTGTAGCAAGATTCTTGTAAAGCAAGTTTTTCTGGTTATGCCATAATAAACACAAGAGGCATCCAGTTAGACACTTGAAAATATTTGTATCCCTGTTCATATCTTATCCTTAACTTGTTACTAACTTACTGAACAGCTTAGAGTTAATGTGAAACATGCAAATTGTTTTTAAATTTATAAGTTGATTGCACACTTTAGACTAAAGGAATATGAGGAATTGTCTTGTTGCTGTGAATACGTTTGAAATTGTGGGAACTTCAATTCTAGATGTTATGGCATTCAAGGTAAGAAAAATTCTGGGGTTTAGAATCATGGATCAAATCCTAAAAATACTCATGAGTATTTATTTTCCTTTATCTCTCTTTCAAAGATATCAAAGATATCCATAAAGGTCCATAGAGACTTAGTATTTATAAAAAGGAAATTTTCTATTTTAAAATACTAAAGGTTTCACCTAAGAAAACCTTAGCTTAATGGAATTTATAGGTAGACATCATTACTATTCTGCTCAACAACATCCGTTTTGCTTTAGTAGAGTGTCAGCATCGATGCTGAAAGTGATCGCATCTTGATTTGGTTCTCAGACTTGGAAGGAAAAGTCCTTGGACTCCAATTCCAAACCAAGATCCTCATTAGCACTGAACGCTTCCTGCATCATATTTTGTGAAGCTTAATAAAGTTTCATTCTTCAGGAAAACCCAACAGTGAAGTCAGGGTGGGTGAGAGAGAGGAAATAAATTATTGCATTTTACGAGAAAAACAGTAAACTCACTATGAAAGGCAATATTTTCTGCCTCCCCAAATCAAAATACTTCATTTTGAAAAAGACAGCATGACTGGAACCTTAAAGATCATCTAGTTCCAACCCTCCTGCCATGGGCAGGGACACCTTCCATGAAGCCAAGTTGAGCTCAGAGCCTCATCCAGCCTGGCCTTGAACACTTCCAGGGATGGGGCATCCACAGTTCCTCTGGGCAACCAGTTCCAGTGTCTCACCACCCTACCAGTAAAGAATTTTTTCCTGATATCTAGTCTAAATCTCTTCCCTTTCAGCTTAAAACCATTACCCCTCATTCTGGCACTACAGTCACTGATAAAGAGTTTCTCCCTATCTTTCCTGTAGGTCCCCTTTAGGTACTAGAAGGCTGCTATAAGATCTCCCCGGAGCCTTCTCCAGGCTAAACAATCTCAACTCTTTCAGCTTGTCTTCATAGGCGAGGTGCTCCAGCCCTCTGGTCCTCTTTGTGGCCCTCCTCTGGACCCGCTCCAACAGGTTCTCGTCTTTTTTGTGCTGGGGGCCCCAGAACTGGATGCAGTGTTCCAGGTGGGGTCTCACCAGAGCAGAGTAGAGGGGCAGAATCCTCTCCCTCGAACTGCTGCCCACACTGCTTTTGATACAGTCCAGGGTATGATTTGCTTTCTGGGCTGCATGTGCAAATTGTTGGCTCGTGTTCAGCCTTTCATCCACGAATACTCCCAACTATGAAATAGAAAAATCTTGCAAACTTTGCCATCATTAGATGGCTTGCTCCTTTCAATATAATCAGAATAGTTTTTCTAGATGCATGTTCATATGTTCATATACACATACACTTGCACAAACACATATGTATCAATTGCTCTGTCTTATCCCACAAGCAACATATTTTTAATGTATCGTTTCTGGATAACTGATATAGCATTCCTAAATTTTGTCATCTCTCCCATAAAAAATCACTTGAGGAGCTTGTTTATGTGGTAGGCATGTCACATTTTTGTAGTTTAGCAAATGGTAAATTACAAATTAACTTTCAAATAATCTACTGATAATATATTCAGTGCAGTTTTTCTGTGCATAATTTTCTATTATGAAGAACTCAGTTTTATGACAAAAAGAGTAATTAATTCTGTATGAATTGTAAATTTAGATCTCAAGTTTAAATTATGAAGTTATAAGCTCTGAATTCATAAATTATGTGTAACGTGTTGAGAGCTATATTTAAGAGACTTTGCCAAGAGTTCCTTTTGGAAGAAAACCGTAAACCTCCTTAAACATCCAATTTATTATTTAATAAAGCAATTATTTCTTCTTTTTTCAGACCTACATTGGTGATATACTGTTGCTTGTTAACCCATTTAAAGAACTTCCTATTTATTCTACCATGGTAAGCATTATCTTTTTAAAAGATTGTAGATATTTTTTCAGGATTCCTATAGCTCATTTGGTATGCCAGACCCCTAGAATTAATTAACATATATGCCCTTTTTCTGTTGGGAGTGCCTTAGTTTTAATATTCTAGCAAAAATTTTTAAATTTCTTTCAAGAAAACAGTATTTTTGCTGTGTCTTAATTGTAAAACAGCCATCTTGGTAATGCTTTTGTGCTGGTTTAGAAGTAAACCAGCAGGAGAAATGAACCCAATTTGGAGAGACCACAAATCAGAGCTACAATTTTACTAAAAAGATCACAATACATACAATGACACAAGATAACAAAACCACTTTGACCCACAAGAACAAAGTACAACCCACCCCACTGGTACAGGAACAGCACGGTGCTCATGAGCCCCTGCCCCAGCACTGTGTGGTGCCCTTGGGTGCAGAGCAGAGGGAAAGGAAAAACTTTGTAGTCGGGATGATGGTCCTGTTGAAGACAGCAGTTCTGTTGGAGAAATGGTAGCAGTCTCCTCAAGAGTGGCAGCCACAGTCCTGCTGGAGTTCTGTTCCCTCTCTGGGTCAGATGAGATGGCTCCCCAGTCTCAAACCTCAAAGATTATATATCCCCAGTACGTCCCCCAGGACAGGGAATTTCACAATGGTTGTTTTATCTCTGCGAGTCCTGTGAGGTATTGTTGGATCCTTTGATGATGTGGGCTGTTGTAAGTGCCTATTGTGTCAGTGCAGCTGGGCCCATTAGCAGGGAGGACCCTCCAGCTGGGTGTGGAGGGGTTAATGTCTCCCTGATCTCTTTCCTTATCTCTTGTGGCCTGAGATGTGAAGTGTGCTCTGGGCAGCTGTTATCAAAGGATTTATCATTAACAGCCCATCAGGAATTACATAGAGGGTATAGAATATACAGGTTTTGGTTATTCCTTCATAGGGATAAACCAGTCCAGCTCCTGTAACTATGACAGCTTTGAATGAGCAGGAGCACTTCTGATTAAAAATAGTTCCTGGTGACCTGGGACTGTGACTTCTGCCACAGTCAAACTTACAAAAATAAGTGCATGCTTCATACAGTGGTTGTTTTAGTTTGCACCTCCCTTGCCCGAAACACAATTATGAAGCTAACAACCTTGAATTGATAGCAACCTTGAATTGATAACAACTTTGAACCACAGAGGCTCAAAATATCTGTCCACATGAGACCTCTCAGTTCAGACATTGTACAGCAGTGAGTGCAGAGTGCTCAGCATGAGCTTAGCACTGCACTGGGTCAGGTATATGGAGGTTGGGCACAATGTATGGACAAGGGGGACTTGAGTCTATGTGTGATCTATCATATTCACAAGGCCACTTAAGAAGTGCTTCACATGTTTCTCTCCTATCTTTCTAATCTTTCCCTTCTGAGACAGACTAGCTATTTACAAGGGACTTATAGTTTCAGTACCTAAATGCTGATACTAACTTAAGTGGACTTTGTAGATCAATGGGAGTAGCATAAATTCAAATGTTTTGATCACTCTTTCATCTTCACCCAGACATTTGAGAGATTCGGTGTTATTATCACTGTTAGTTTATCCTCCCCTCCGCTCTTATTTTGTCCTTGAAGAACTGAGATCACAGTGATCAAGCTCTCTGACAGGGAATGCTCAAATATGTTTATTTAACTTATAAGAATTATAAAGGGTTAAAAATTTGGTAAATTATAATCTATGGCTGTTTGGTATGTCATGTGGCTTTGTGTATATCAGTAGTAAATTTGAGAGAAAGAAATACTGTGACGTTCACGGCAGGAGCAGCAGATTCCAAGTTGGCAATCTGAATGAATTCTAGAAATGGAAATCATCTGTCATGTCCAAGGTTTTAGATAATGGTATTTTTTCCTGTCCGTGTGTATTTTACGTTAGATACATGATTTTGTGCACCAAGAGAGAACTATAAAGAAAAAGAGTTTAGGTGGTAGGCTTACGTATTAAAATGTTTCCTGAACATTTTTCTCATCTTTTCTTGACTTCTCTGTGATAGATCTATTTCATTAAGTTTAGCATGAGACACTTATTGTCCTGTAATTGTTTGGGCCACCTCGGATACTAATTGCTTTTGCTTATCATTATAATCTGCACACTGTTGTGAATTATACAGGTATTTCCCAGATGATCAAAAACCCATGGTTGTAAAATCACTTGTTTTTAAAATGCTCAAATACACTGCAGCAGCTTAGCTGATATTATATTAAAATCTGTAAGTGTTAGATGGTCTGTATACTAAAGTAATAAAAAGTGATGATGTCAATTCCTCAGTAGATGCTGACATGCTATATGATGTGGCTCATTAGTTAGCATTTTTGTTTCAGATATGTAATTTGTTAGCTGTCAGAAAGAAAAAGAATGAAGCATATATTGGGCATGATACTATTTTGAAAATCACAATGAAGCAATGAAAAGATTTTCATGTATATTTTTCAATAACACCAACATTTTATGTTTTGTTTTCTTTTTAAAAATACTGTTCATAACTTGTCAACAAAGATAACTTTGTTATCCTACACTGACCTCCTACACTTAGTTCCAATAGAATACTACTAAAATAAATATTTTTATAAGCCATTTTTCACTCTGAGATGACATAAAGAATTATACATTAATGGACACCAATATACATTGCTTCTTATGAAACTCAGTGCATTCCTACATGATATTATCATAGTTTTACATGGAAATACAATGTACTATTACACTACACATCACAGTTGCATTAGTAACTCTTTATAGAAGTGCTTGTGTTATGGTCATGCTGCTTTGTTACATTTCTACAGAATTTACTTGTGCCTGACTAGGACAAGTATATTCTTGAAGTTCATGTTAGAAAAACTTGCAATGTTTTGCTATGAGCATGAGTGTGTGAAGGTTTTTCTTTCTGCTTTGTGACATTCTGAAATGATTCCCAGGAAATCATTGTGGATTTAATTTTTTTTAGTCTGGCAGCTCAAAAGGCCTGAATGAGAACATATCATGGAAGATTCATTCAGCTACAGCGTTGTAGATGCCCCAGGATTGAATGGTTTAATATCTAAATTAATAAGACAGGCATGGGACAGGAAGGGATGAGAACATCAGGATATCCTTGGGGTGAGGAAGGGAAAAAAGTGGTTTCTGTAGCAGATAATTGGTTCTGCTCAGGCTTTAAGGACATGTTGCCACCTGTGTGTGCTAGGAGTTATTCTATATTGCAGAGAAGGTATTTGTGGGAGAATGCTTTGTCATCTAATAAATTAGTTAGCTTATAACTTATGCCTTTGATTTCAGTTCTAACTTTTCATAGGATGTTCATATTTAATTTTGTAAGATTTTCAAGTCAAGACATTGAAGAACCATAAATGTAAGGTATAAAAAAGTAACCTGCTAGGTTTTATTTTACTTAATGCACAAACCAATGGTGTTAAGTCCTCTAGTTATATTTAATGCTGTATCTTAATTAGACATTCTGTGCTTACAGCTCTATTTAATTAAAATCTTCATAGGTGCTCTTACAGTATCACTTACATGAATACAGAGATTCTGTTCATAATGCTTAGAGAGGTTCGCAAAAGGCCCAAGATTAGGGGGGGTGAAACATAATTAGTTTGAAATGTATTGATCACGTTAATTTTCTGCAATTTTTCAGGTCACGCAGCTTTATTTAAGTAACTCTGGAAAATTGTGTTCCTCACTTCCCCCACATATATTTTCCTGTGCTGAAAGAGCTTACCACATGCTATTCCAGGAGCAGCGTCCCCAATGCTTTATCCTCAGGTGAAAATTTATCTTTCTATTAATTAATTTGTACCTCCTGCCTTTCAGCTGTTTCCCTTGGGCCTCAGCAGTTGAGATTTCCATTTTATTTTTTTCTCCAACTGATTTTTTTTCTGTGTACTGATCTCTGTATCATACATTAGAGCAAAATAGAAATGAAAAAGATTTAATTACATCTCAAGTTCATAAATTCTCTTGAGGAATTGCCACTCCATGTAGCTGCATCTAATTAGGAGGAAGAGTTAATGGTAAAGAATTCAATACTGCTGTGTATGTTTGCTAATATTACATGAATCAGGATTAGAAATAGAATCTATTGACAATAAAAATGGTAAGTCCTTCACTAAATTATTAACCTTTGAGTTGGGACACCTGTGTTTGGAGTTTGCACTCTGCTTCACAAGTTTTTGTGGCAATGATTTTGTTCTTTCACTGTCCAGGCTCAAAATGGACTTTAAAATGGACTTGAACTTTTAACCTTTATTCACAGTGTTGTTTCAATGATAAATAACTTCAACATTGTGAATAAATGTATTATTAATCTTCATTAAAACAGTTTCATTTAATATGCTGGTTTTATAATGGTGAACCTTTGTGTTCACTTGGAAATTTTTGATCCCCAAATCTGTTACTCCTATCTGAAAGCAATGAGTCTGGTGAATTTGGTGTACTCAGTTGAAGAAATCTGTTGCTCAATGTTGTCAACTTTGGTAATTGCTGTTGGCTGAAATACTGGCAAGAGTTTACAGAATTTCATGGCAGATGGAAAAAACCCTCTGAAAACAGGTCGATTTTAGTTTGGCTGGGAATAAAGGCTGATCCATTTAATAAATCTAATTGCTCTTAAACTACCTTTAATTTTAAGAAAACTGAATACTATGAAATGGAGCTGATGCGATATTTGAAAGCAGCTAATAATGTTGGTTTAGTCCATTGATAGAATATGAACATTAATGTCTGGAAAGTAAAGTTGATATAGAAAATTTCCATTGATTTTCTGATGACAATCATCATCATCATCATCATCATTAGAATCTGAAAAATATCTATGATGTAACTCAAGTTATTCAGCTACCCCATTGCTGTCATCTGGTCATGTGTGTAGGCATGAACCTCTGTGTGTGGTCAAAATGGATTTATGCTTTCTTCCTATTTCAGCTGTAAAAAAACAGTTGTCAGCAAGAGCAGCTTCTTCCACTGCCGTGAGATTACATCTGTGCAAATAAACAGCACGGAGCTGGGCTTACTCCCTGGCTCTGAAGGCATGTGGTATAGCATACAATCAGTTTTTCCTTGGTTTTTCACTTGGAGAGGGGTTTGTGGAGAAGTTTTCAAGATCTCAGTTTCATTTCTATCAGAACCGAGTAACTGCAATTCTGCAGTTATTCTGAAGTGCTCCAAGCTTTTGTGTTTTACTTTGTTTCCTCCAACCTTTCTTATCAAGAATACTTTTCATTCCTGAGTAAGAAGTTCAGTACATGTTTGGCCTGTGGTCTGTGATTTTAAAATACCTCCATTTATAAAGCTCAGTTGTGGATACATTTCTGTGCATGCATGTATAGTGCAGTGAGTAAGCCTAGTAACAAATTTTGAAAGTAGAAAAATACACTTTCCTCTAACATGGAATCACAGGCTGAATGAAGATGGGGAATACTCTCTAGCTAGTAAGACCTTTTATGTAAGTACCTAGAAGGAAGTAGGCAAGTGAAAAGGACTCATAGATCCATGAGAAGATTACTCAGGAATAAGTTGGTTAGGAGTGCTTCTGCTCTTCTGCTTTTATCTGATTGTTTCCACACCATCCTTTGTGTCAACACAAACGTTCAAGCAGTGGCATGGTGAGCTGGACTGGAGAAATACTCTCAGGTCAAAATTCTACCTGAGCTATTTAAAGCTCTCAGGATAATCCTAATCAGATTTTTCACTTTCTCTGTCTTTTCACACTTTACTTACTTTCTTGTTTTCTGAATCTTTGAATATCCTGCAAGAGGTTACAGAATCACAGAATCAATTAGGTTGGAAAAGACTTGTGAGATCATCAAGTACTACCTTTGACTGACCACTTTGTCAACCAGACCATGGCACTAAGTGCCACATCCAGTCGTTTCTTGAACACCTCCAGGAATGGTGACTCCACCACCTCCCTGGGCAGTCCATTCCAATTTTTAAACCCTTTCTGTGAAGAAATTCCTCAAGATTCAGCTAAATTTGTTACCGTGTTACAAGATTTTTTTTTCCTAGTCATTTTACATCTGATGAAATGTTTACTCACTGAAATTGAGTGTTGTACAACAGGAAAGCATTTGGCCAAATGGTTGAAGAACTTATTATCAGTTATTCACAATTTTAGTTTATAGCGAGCCACCTTCACTCATATATGCTTAGTACCAAGACCTGGCTTTGTGTTAACTTTGTATGGAAGTTACAGAATAAAAAATCATTATGTTATGCTCTTAAATAACCAGTAGATAGACTTTTCATAATTAGTCTCCTCCTGACTGCATTTCACTCCTGCTTTTCAGGATATGAAATTGTATTAAGCACTGACAAGATAAGTAAGGAGCTGTCTAGGAAGCCTAAATATAGTTTATAGGCTTGCTAAAAGCTAAGGATCCTTAGTCAATCAAACCAGTGATTTATGGCATGCCGATGGCTAATTTTGTTAATTGAAAAAATTATAATGAATATATAAAATAAAATGTTATAACTTTGTGAGCTGCCAGGAATGTCAATATCCAATGATTTTGTTGTGATATAAATCACATTTTTAAGCCAGGTAATTTGGAATGGAGAGAAATTCTTGTGGTTTAAAGTGTAATGCCTTAAAAGCTTTTGATTTCCTCAGTTTAGTGTCACCAAAGACATTTGGTTCAAGTTAGCAATATTTATTTTTTTAAATTATAATTCAATGTATTGTAAGTACAATGGGCTACTGGAGTTATTTGTAATAAAATGTTTAGAAACACACTTTGCAGTTCAGTTTACTTTAGGAATATAATTTGCAACTAATATGCAGGGTTGTTCAGTTACAGAAATAGCACTACTAATAATATAAAACACATACTTTTATATTTAGCAGTCTTGCTTGCAAAGGTTTGTTGCAAGTCTAGAAACCTTGGTCATGGAGCGAGACCCGGTGTCTCACTTACATACTCTGCAAACTGAAAACAAATTTTTCTGGCCCCCAAACCTTTGAAAGCCTACTCGCTCTTCGCTGGGTTTATCTTACTCTCTGAATGGGATTTGGAGTAGTAATGCTCACAGTCTAGGGTGGTACAATAAGGGATTGGTGTCAGAAGTTCAAACAGAGCAGCATGCCTATTTGTGCTAAACTAAGTCTTCCTTTAAATCCAGTGTAAATCTTAATGCAATCTGTCAGCAGTTTTCCAGCATTTCTGACTACAGTTCAAGTACTTCAGGAATAAGTTTGTTTGTTGGTTTTGTTATGTATTCCTGAACTTCTGAATGTGGTACCTTTGGTCAGAATTGAAAATGAAGCACAGACAATAAAACTATTATGTGTCACGGCAGGACTGCCAGTCGCTGCTTTGATCCCCGGCCAGCCGTGGCAACGGTGCTCACCAGACACTGGGGGAACAACTCCCAATCTAGAAAGTCAAAGCTGCTCCTTAGAGCTTCTAACCACTTACTGGGTTTGAGCTCTACACCGAACCAGTCCCTGAACGACTTTGGAAAGCAAGGATGAGAAGAAGGCTCAAATGAAGTGTTGTAATCCAGAGCTCTATTGAGCTCCTGAGACAGCACATTCTCAGAGCTCCTTCCAGCACCAGGAGTAACAAACTCAAAAGAGCGAATCTGCTGTTTGTGCAGCGATTCTTAACTGGGGGTGGAAACATGGGAGGGGTTTGGGATTTAGCCAATAGGCAACTGGGACAGGAGGGATCAGGGATGGATGAGCATAGGAGGAGAACCAATAACAACCAGGGGTGGAACTGGGAGAGTCTCAGGGCTAATGAGAGACAAGGTTTAAGGGAACTGACAGGGAACTGGAATACAGGGTGGGTTTTGAGGGGATTGACAGAACTGAGGGGTGTAGATTTTAACAGAACATACCATTCTAACAAAAGGGGGAACAAACCATTCTCAACTCCATGCACACAACACTACAATTTGAGCATAGGATTTCAAATTCTCTGTTCATTTCCCTTTCCTTTGGAGTACACTGNCTTGTACCTTTTTACTCTCTGTCGCTGTATTCCTGGACTGAGTTGGCAAGGCTAAAGCTCAGCCTGCCTTCTTAGTAGGTGATACTTAGCTAGACTCCTGAAAAGGAGCCTGTTGCTGAGATCGCCCCACACACATGCTGCAGAGACTCCTGGTTGGTGTCCTAAGCCTAGCCAGGGTGGAATCTGGATCAGGAACCGAACCAGGACTTACAGCACACTGTCTCTAATTTAACCTTTTTATCAGTGAAATAAGCCTTCCTTGTTTTTTCTGTTTCATAATGCCTTCTATGGAGTTTTAGTGCAGAAGAATGTTTTTCTGCTTTGATGCTAGCTTATCCTACACCTTAATAAGGCAGTCCAACCAAAAGCTATAAGAAACCAATGTTCATATTGTAAATCACATTTTGAAAAATAAAGTGATGAAACAGTTATTAAGAGGGGAAACAGGAATTTTTCTCTAAGCAGCATAAAACTGCTAGAGCAAAGATATTGTGGACAGGGGGGACATTGCAAAAAATTTTACTCATTCTCAAATGAAATGAAGCAAACAAGATCTGGTTCAAGTTGCCAAATTACTTTTTCATTGTTGAATTATTTATTGCCCAAAATGTTCCAAAAAATTATATCAACAATTAAAATTTTTCTTAACGTAACTTTTTTCACCAGAACTGAACCCCTTTAATATGCACAAAACAACTAAGCTACATGGTGTCTCTCTTCCAGCAGCCACATTTAAGTGAATTTTGAAGCTCTGAACAGTGCTCTAGCAACCACTTTAACCAACAAGCTCCTGTGGAAAGACACTGTAAATTAAAAGTTGAGCTACGTATGTCAAATCTTCGAAGCTGTGTCACTGTAATGTTTTGAAAACATGAATTTTGAGAAGAAATATTCAAGAAGAGACAGAAACTGTCCACTTCATGCTCGCTCGCATGGTCCTGTGTTATCTGAGCCACAGTTGGTTTGCAGTGAAAAACAAAACATAGCTTTAGGTAAAAAGTGAAGCAAATTAGTTCTCAAGTGGGGATACTTTTGTTGAACAATCCAGTGCCTTTGTTTAAGAAAGCATTTTTTCTGGTCTTAATTTTTGTTACACGCCTGCTTTGTAATTCTCAAAAACAATCAGAGGCATACATTAAATGTTATCCCCCCCCCCAGATTTATCCAGTTGTGAGAAAGATTTCTGTATCTTGGAAAGGCTTTCTGTTAAAGAACCTATTTTTAACAGATGAGATTGGGCCAAAGCAAACAAAATAATAACATAATAAAACAATTTGTTAAATATAAAGTCTTGTTCAGCTCTCAGTAATGATACAAATATTTATCTGCTGGATATAAAGGACAGTACCTGTTGGATAAGCTGTGAGCTGTTACTAACTATGAATTACTTCAGATCTGATTATCAAACATAAATGAACACTTCTGCTCAATGGCATTATCTGTAGCTGTGACTGTACTAAACTTCAGAGATGTTTTAATTTCGGAGAAATAACCAAAGAGCCCCTGTTGCTAATCTTCTCAGCAAGCTGTGGTATAGTGACAGCAGGTTGCAGCTGTGATTTTGGGTAAAGTGTGTTGTGGAGGTACAAAACTATTTCATCATCGTCACACACAGTTGCCAGTGAACTGGCCGGTGTGAGTGGGCAGTAAGAGGGAAGGTGCATGATAGATGTATATGTCTGTAAGTTCACTGACTTTCTGGATAATACAGGCATAAGATCTGTAATTTGCAAGACTATAAAAAGTCTGTAGGGAAGGAATATTACAGTACTAATGTCCTGTTTCACTTTTTTTCTGTTCCTGCTAGTGACAACACGAAAAGAAACATGAAATTTGGAGATTGCCGTTATAGCCAGAAGGCTAATGCTGGGTCTTAAGAATAGAGGCAGCGTGGTATGACTAGCATTTGGATAGTGAAGTTGTCTTTAAGATGACAAAGATGACTGCATATTTTATGAGGTGTCATCAAGTACCATCTGACTTTTGAAACTCAGAAAATGAGAATCTGAAAACCTGATCAAGTGATAGTGCACTTACGGAGCATTTTGTCATCTCTGTAGAGATAATAATTTCATATTAGCTGTGACAGTGACCATCTTGACATCACATGATTTCTTTAGTTGTTTAGACCTGGTTTAAATATGGTTTTGTAACCGATTAGTTGAGATCTTTGCATAACATAGATTCATAGAATGTTAAAGGGGTTGGAATGCACCTTAGAGACCATCTAATCCAACTCCCACTGCCCTGGGCAGGGACTCCTCTCACTAGACCAGTTTGCTCAAGGCCTTATTTCAACCTGGCCCTGAACACTTCCAGGGTTGGGACATCCACAGCCTCCCTGGGCAACCTGCTTCAGAGTCTCACCACCCTCACAGTAAAAGATTTCTTCATAGTATCTAACCTAAATTTCTCCTCTTTCTATTTGTACCTATTACTCCTTGTTCTTTCACTACAGTTCCTGGTGAAGGGTCCCACTCTGGCTTCTCTGTTGGCCCCCTTCAGATACTGGAATGTTGCTGTGAGGTGTTATGGTTTGACTCCGGCTAAAATGCAGAGAGCCCACACATAGATCCAAAATTTCTCAGAGAAGGAAAAAAACTTTGACTTNATGTCCCACAGGATCACAGCCTCTCTCCTCCAGCACTTTCTGCTCCGGCGTGGAAATCTTCCAATCTTTCCATGGGTGTGCATACGAATCTTTGCTCCTATGATCCCCCACAGGTTTGCTGGGACCCTATTCCAGTGTTTAAGGCATCTTCTCTTTCTCCTCTCTCCAACCTTGGTGTTAATCAAACTTCCCACCCTCCTTTCTCTTAAGCCGCCGTGATGTTCTGCCTAGTTTTTTTCTTCTCCTTCTTAAATATGTTATCACAGAGGCGTTAGCAGTCGACCTTGAGTTAGCTTAGAGCAGAGAAAAACTCCAGCAGCTTCTTAAAGAAGCCTCTCTCCTAGCCCCCCCCAGCTAATAAAAAACTCTGGCTACTTAAAACCACAACAGAGGTCTCCATACAACCTTGTCTTCTCCAGGATGAAGAGCCCCAGCTTTCTCAGCCTGTCTTCGTAGGGGAGATGCTCCAGTCCTCTTAGCAACTTTGCAGCCCACCTCTTGACTTGCTCCAGCAGTTCCATGTCCTTATGTTGGCGACACCAGGGCTGTCTGCAGTACTCCAGGTGGGGTCTCACAAGAGCAGAGTAAAGGGGGAGAATCACCTCCTTCATTCTCCTGGCCATGCTCCTTTGATGCAGCCCAGGATTCTGTTGGCCTTCTGGGCTATGAAAGCACTCTGCCATCTCATGTAGAGTTTTTCTTCAATTATCACCCCAAGGTCTTTCTCCACAGGGCTGCTCTCAATCACTTCTCCACCCAACCTGTAGGTGTTTTCTGGGAATGCTGTGACTCAAGTGTAGGACCTTGCCCTTTGCTTTGTTGAACTTCAAAAGGTTTTCACAGGCTCACCTCTGAAGCTTGTCAAGGTTCTCTAGGTGATGTCCTTTCTGTCCAGTGTGTCAGCTGCACCACACAGCTTGGTGTCATCAGCAAATTCACTGAGGATGCACTCAATCCCACTGTCCATGTTGCTGACAAAGATGTTGAGCAGTGTCAGCCCAGTACTGACTGTTAGGGGGACACTACTCATCACCAGTCTCCTCGTGGAGAATGAGACATTGACCATAGCTCTGGTTTTAATTGATTCCCCCTTTAAAGTGACACTTGAATAGATAAAGCACTGGTCAGACAGATACTATATTTTGCTGCCATTTTATTTTCAGAAACTAAACTATACAGATAACAGATTGACCAGCCATCATGGCTGTTTTACTTGTGAAAAATCTAAGTGGCTTTTGCAGAAAGAGCCTTTTTCATTTGATCAAGCAATTAAATAGAGGAGGAGCATCAAATTACATTCTGTTTGGTTCAGTTGTCTTTAAAGAAAACAACTTCTTATAATTCAAGTAAAAAATTCTTACATGAATTTCTTAATCAGGCTTCACTAGCTTTATCCTTTTTCTTTCCTTTTCCATGCTTAAAGGGCACCACTGATTTTGCTTCCTTCCTCCATCCCTCCCTCCACTTTTCTGTTGTTTCTTCCCACCTTCATTGTTCTATTGCCTTTACCTTATTTTCTTTGCTCACTTTCCCTATCAGAGATTCTAATTATTTTGAATATTTATTCTACGTCATGAACAAGGAATCATAATGATCTGAACAGGATCACTAAACTCTGATTGTATTGCACTGCAGACATTGGGCAAGTTGTAAAATCAATCATATTTTTCTTTTCTTTCCTGATACTTTCCTATTTTCTTTGTGTTCTTCCTATTATATTCTCCACTGTCCATTTCTTCTGACTCCCATCACTACCACAGTAGTATTTCCCCATCTGCAAAGAGAACCAGGCAGCATAAGTGGACTCCTTTGCTGAACAAAAGGTGAAGGAAAAGATAAAATCTATGCTATAAATACCTTCTCAATGGCTTGAAAGCTTTAGATTTGATTGGCTTGACTTGTGGTACGAGGCAATATATCTTGACAGCTCTGACAGCCTTCCTGAACAGAGACAGTCAGCCTGTCTATCTCCTATATTCTGTTCTTTATTTGCCATCCATAAAGCTTCTGTTATTTGAAATGTAAGTTTGATGGACCTAACGTAAATCCATTCAAACAAAGCTAACAGAGAATATAAATAACATCTCAGTTGTGAAACTAACAGTGATTCCTCCCTCTCTTCCTTGCCTGTCATCTTGCAGTGGAGAAAGTGGTTCTGGGAAGACTGAAGCCTGCAAACAAATAGTGAAACACCTCACTTGCAGAGCCAGCTCCAGCAGAAATACCTTTGATACAAAGATAAAACATGTAAGTAGAATTCTGATCACTGAGCAGAACAAAGCAAAAGCTTGGCCTCTTGAAAAGGCAAAGATATTTGAACTGTGAGGAAGAAGGCATCTGCTCTGCAGAAATTCATAAAGGTTTTTTTTTGTTTTTTCACCATTGAAGTCAAAGGAAGTTTCTTTCCCTGAATTTCATTCCCTGGATGGGAATGAGATCAAGTTCACATTGATTCAAAAGTGGAGGTAGTATAATTTTTCTATGTGTTTTTTGTGACTTTGGAAATCAGTGTTTCAGTGAATAGGAAACATTTGTGTGATAAGGAATTTTTCCCGAAATGTGTACTAATTGCCTTTGGTAAGTAAATAAATTTGTCTGTGTGGTGTGGTGATGCTTCTCTGTACAGTGTAAGAAGTGCTGAGACATCTGGAGTAATAGCTTGTAAGACAGAAAGTGTAAACTTGCAGGAAAAATGCAAGGATTGAACAAAGTTATATGGCTCTGTATTTGTGTACTAAATATATTTGATAAATAGGCAAGAATTCTAAATATTTGTTCAGTCATACTTAATTTCCAGAATATATATTCCCATATGCTCATATATAATTCCCTATAAAGGTTCATACTGACATTTTAAATTATGCAAACCTTGGATTGGCAATTCAAATTATTTAAAAACTTGCCTTTCCTGACGAAACTGAGGTCCCAGCTCAGAGACAGATTTACACAGAAAGTTTTAGCACAGTCTGCATTTCCATAACTCAGTTCTGAGTTTCACACTTTAAAAAAAAAAAACTTTAGTCTCTTTCACCTCCTCTGATGGTCTTCTTCTGCAACACTTACTGTCAACCCAAGATACTTTGGGGGTTTTTTATGTTTTCACATGCCACATTCATGACATTCAACAGAAATCTAGAATTGTTGATTATGTGATTTTGGTAGCGTCATACACATCATTCAAAATACCCTTTCTTCCTGAATTATTCATGATTCAGTCCAGAAAGATGATAAAATACTTCGGAAGTACAACTGAAACTAACAGGCAACTTGCAAATAAGGATTATGGGGATGTGGGAGAGGCCACAGATACACTGATTAATAGTTTGTACATTCCAGATGATAAGGTAATAAAAAATCCTATGGATTTGGGGGGGATTTTAGAAGAGTTTTGCATTTGTGTTTTTCAAAGACATGAAGAAAGCCTTATGATACTGAAAACACTACAACTGAATAAGCTGTAGCTTTGTTTTACTTCCTAAAGTCATGCAATTGCAATGTTAAAGTGTTTTTCATAGTGTTTTTTATTGGTGGTATTCCTAAAATAAGATATTTAATCTAGGTTTCACTTGCAAAGTTAAGAGTGTTCTTGTTATTTTCTCACTTTTTCTAAGTTTTAAAGTGTAATGTTGCAGTAATACCACTATATAGGGACAGTGCACTTACATTGTATTTTAAACCCAGATCTACAACCTACTGTGTATTCTTTTATTTACTAGCTTCTGTTTTAAACTGATCAGGTCATAGATCTTTTCAGGTAGGACTGCAAGATTTGGATCACATCATCCAAGTCCTTTTCTTTCATAAAGTTCAGATTAACTAATGAGTAGAAGAACTAAGTTAATAAGTAACTTTGGGAATAAGCAACTGAAAACTCTGTGCTTTGGATGCAAATATGGCAGCAAGGAATCAGGAGGTGTGGGAAGTAGAATTGTCTTTGCTGTAAGTTGTCTCCTGAACACAGGAAAATTCCCAGGGCAACCATCATGATATCATGTAAATGGAGTAAGATGTCTTCAGTTCGGAAGAGAAACCAGTGTGGGAGAGGCCGGACCAGGCCTAATTTTCTCCAACTAAAAATATGTTAACTTTGTAAACTACTTTAATCTGCTGTACATTTATGTTGTAAACAACAACAGTTCCCCACATGCACTTGGTGCCCTGCTCCCTGGCATGGTTTAAATCCAAAACAGGTCCTCTGATCACAGTTCAGAGGACAGCATGTGCCAGGGACCATTCACAACAGTATGTCCACCCTGATGTGCAAAAGAAGAGATGTAAGATCTTTCGATGTGAGCCTTATCATGCCACTTGCTATTTAGGTTAGAGTCCTGCTCCTGGACTTGTTTTGATAATAGTATTGAAGTAGCCATATATCTATCAATGAGTCTTAATCAATGCAGATGGAAGAGAATTATCACATATTAAGAAAAAAGGGTCGCCTTTTGGTTACAGAAAGATCAGTTATAACTAGCTGACATGGGATATCTGACTTCAGATAGCAAAGATAGAGGTAGCAGATCTCACCCATGGGGAATAAAGTAGAGATTTTGGTTTAGTTGCCTCTTAAGGTGCGTTAATGAACATAAGAGCCTGGATTCATTCCTGCTGCAGTTATGCATAGCACCATTAAATTAATAAAGGTGCATGAGTTAAACCAAGTGCTGAATTAGTCTAAAGAGCAAATACATCTTAGCAGCACTACTGGAGTGGAACTGGAACCAAAACTAGGCTGACTAGTTTACTGCTGCCACCTACTGCATAGATAGCTGGTTTAATTAATAATTCTGAAAAGTTTGATTTTTAGATCTGCTGTCTTTGTGACTGGAACAACATGTTCTCTATGCCACTTCACAGCCCTCTTCCCTCCCCAGCTAGGTCATACAGCTTCATGAAAACAGTTATATCAGAACAACAGTGTATTTGGGCCACATTGCAATCAACTTCTAAAGATGCAAACAGGAAAGTTCTGAAGGAAATCCTTCAGAGTATAAGGGATGTAAGTGACTAATTATACACAAAAGAGCTAAATACAGAAAAAACGTGGAATAAAGATGGCATATTTAATGTTTACATTTTGGGTTGATTTTTCTTAGTGCTATATTAAAACAATTGCTGTGCCCATGAAAGTATAACATAGAAATGCATTAGTGAGAGATGCCATAAAAATGTGTAAATCTATTTTTTCCTCGTTTTTTCACTAGCATAATCCTGAAGTAATTCTATTTGAAATCAATAATTTGTGTCATTTCTGACGTCATATAAAGATTTTAAATTCCTTTGGTTCATTATTAATATTGACTGACTTTAACTTCATAAGCTGCCTGCAGAGGTTCTAATATTTTTGCTAAGCATGCCAGTTCCAGGTGTATGACTCCAGTCACTCATATTCAAACTACTGGAAAGGACACAATTCACATGTGAACCAATATCTTCTTCCTTTCATTCACAGCTTCCACTATTATGACATCTTTTTAAAAATATATTTATTTTGAGCTGTCTTTAATTTCTATTTAGAAAAAAATCCCAAGGATTTTTTAAATTCGAAGCTGAAAAATGTTCTTTTTTTTCCCCCCTGAGTTGTTAATCACAAACCAACCATTCCTTCTTTACCATTGTTTTACAGGTTAACTGTATTTTGGAAGCCTTTGGACATGCTAAGACACCCTTAAATGAGTTTTCCAGCTGTTTTATAAAGTACTTTGAACTACAGTTTTGTGAGAGAAAAAAAACATTAATTGCAGGTAAGTATCACGTAATCTGTTTATTTTGGTATCACTCACAGACTGCTAGATCAGAGATCCCAGTGTGCCATACACAGAGTCGGACAGCAAGGGCTTTAAAGTATGTGAAAGAGGCAGAGAGGGTTTTAGGGACTGTCAGAGGAACATGTTTAGTAGTATATGAATTGATAACTTGTCATGAGTGAGTAGTTTTAAGTTGTTCTGAACAACCACTAGGTGGCAGAGAAAGACAAGAAAAAAATTGACACTGATGTTTCCTCATATTTCCTGGGAAATCACGTTTCTGTTTATTTCCCAGATTAACAGAGAGCTGTGTATCACATCACTGTGAAATAAAAGTAACAAACAGATTGAGTTTTGCATTCGTATCTAATATTGTATTGGGTATTTTAAGTATCCCTTAAATTAGTGAGTGATAATATCTGTTTAGGCAAAAAACCCAAGAATATTCTGTAATACTGAAATTGGAAATAATTTATTACAGTTAGAGATTCTTCTAAAGGAACTAGGAATGATGTTGATGTTTATTCTCATTAGAGGCAATATAGTGTGGAATTTGTGCCTGCTTTCAGAGTGAGTCTCCTAATCGCCAGTAAGCATTCATTAGTGAAAAAGAAAACAAACAGTAAAGTGAGAAAAACTTCAGTTTGATTCTGAAAACTCTGCTCTTCAAAGGCAGTCAGAGAGAGCTTTCATTTCTGGTCCACATAGGTCATCGTAAAGTTACTCAGATTCAAAGCAAGATATATCTGCAGAAGTAACTATACACAGACAGTTTCCTACTTGCACTGATCTTCCTGGATGGAGAAGCCATATGCTAAGACACACTTTTCATTCCAAGTAAATTAGATTCCATTGAATAAACATTTTTTTTTTTTAAGTCAAATATTTCATAGTGGGATATACAATTCCTATTCTTGAAACAGTTCACTATAGACTAGCAATTCTGATAGTTCCTTCAGTGAAAATGTGACTGCATGGGAAATTGCTAACACTTTTTTTCTGGTGTGTTGTACAATGAATGTAGGATAATTGTAAAGGAAAAGCAAAACTAAGAAAGTGTGACTTTTTATTTATGAGTTCTTACGGGATGAATGTAAAGTGATATATACATTATCACGGGCTGAAGAGCATCTGAGTTGAGCTTGTAAAAATAAAGTTCAATCCCTAAAGCTAACATTCTCTAAATCCCTTATATTGTATATACTTAATCTGAGTAAATTGAGTTTTCAAACAGCTTTATCCAGATTTGCTAGTTTAATTCATAGCCCTTGCCTGTAATGGATATAAATGTGGAATCAGCTAACCAGGTTCTTGTGTCAGTTTTCTGGTACACTAATCTTGCGTTTTTATCATTCTCAAGCCATTGGCATTAAATGAGAAAATCTAGGCACAGTCAGGTCCATTAACAAATACAAGCAAATAACTTACCTGCCCTACTATTCCCCAAATATTTAGTAATTGTGTAATTACTCTTATTGAATCTAAGGAAGCCAAAATTTATGTAATTTACAGTCAAGAATGATAAACCCTATACAGCAGTAAAGTGTGTTTTATATTTCTGAAATTTGCAGTTGTTCCTGTTCTTTGATTTGCATAGTAGATGTTGCCTTTTCTAGGTCACTATTAAGCATTACTTCTGAGTGAAATTGTCCCAGATTTATACCATAAATGAGAAAAGAATCAGGCATGTTGTCTTTGGCTAGTTTAAATCCCACCCAGTGATTCTCTCTATTTATTTGCAAGATCATTTGCAGCAGTATTTACTGTCTTGCACTGTTTAAACATGAATTAAAAATGTAAATATGCAGAGCACCTGATTTTGCTGAGCCATGAGTTCCTAACTCATTGATACAAAATGGGCTAAATATGTCTGATTTGTAAGCAAAAATCCAAGTGACACTAGACTGCCTCCCTCAAAGTGTTTAAGTAGTTTAAACTCCTCAACAAACAGATCTTGCAGGTGGAGTATATGTGTACATTTTTATTATAGAGAGCAACCTCGGGGTGGCACTCCTGGCATTTTGAGAGGACATTGGTCAAATTTGTGATGGCTTGTTCATGGTGAAGTTCTTTTATGCTTAGACCCTGCGAATGCTCTTACTTTTGGCACGTAAGGTTTCTTCTTATAGCA